>JABCKS010000166.1:0-33234 GCA_018851325.1 Termitomyces sp. DKA19
CCAATTAGGGTAGAGGTGCTGGAATGTCTGAAAGCAAAAGTCACATGTAGAAAGTGGTCTGTGCACTGTAGAAAGAGATATAAAAAGCCCAAGTAGAGTAGCAAATAGACAGGCAATTGACAGGCAAAAGCTTGGTGGTTCCCAGAGAGTGAATCACTTAGGCTGGAGTTTGTTGAGACACCTCTACCTTCAAAAATAACAAGATTTTGGAAGAAACCCACCTCAACATCAAGCAGTTATCAAGCAACTAGTGTGGAAGCAGAGTAGACCTTCTAAGACTTCAAGAAAGCCCCAGAACTTACAGTATTACTCTAACCAAGTACTACAGTAGTTGCTAATGCTAGCCTAAGTTGCTAGATGCTAACAAAGGATTGCTAAGTTGCTAAGGAAAAGAGAAGAAAGAACAGAGGGAGACAAAATAATTGCTAAGTGAGTGGGAGGGAGGAGTTGCTAAGTATGGATGAGGACTAAGCAATAGAAAGTGGAAAGGTCAGTAAGGTATGCAAACATTGCTAAGATGTAACAAGGGAGTAGAAGGGGGTCAAAGAGCAGTAAGTTGCTAAGTAAAGGATTGCTAAGAGAAGTCACTAAGGTCTGTGAGGGTCTAGCAATGAAGAGGGATAGGAGTAGAAATGTAAGTCAAAACAAATAAAAGCTGGGGGACAGACACAAAAACTAGTCACTAGCCACAGTTGCTAACATTACTAAAATGCTATAACACTATAAGGCACCCATACTTGGTACCACACTAAATCAAGGATAAGTCCACTAAGGCTGTTGCTAAGCTGTTAATGGTGACAAAGAAGACCAAGAATGAAATCTGAAGCCAAGGGAGACAATGAGCAGAGTGCTCTAAGGCTGCAGTAGGTAGTGGTGGACTATAACCTTTCTTTTTTGTATTTAACTAGGTATGTATAGAGGGTATTTATACTGTTGTAAGTAATGTAAGCAAGAATGGAAAACTGGTCACTAAAGGTAACAGTGTCTGTTAAGATGTCCAAAATTTTGTACTTATGTTTGGATGGTAACCACCCATAAGTATACAATGTCAGAAATATATATAAAATGTGTCAAATGGAAAAATAAACAAGCATCAAATGGAAGCACAAGCAAGCATATCATACATCAGTATTTGAAGTGTAGATGCCATTCAGGTATGTTCATAATCAAGAAAAATTATGGGGCCAAAGAAGTCACATGTCCATGAGATGTTGTCTTTTTGAAAGCAAAGTACATGTGTCACTAAGAGTGGTTACTAGCAATTGTTGCTAAGGGGGTGCTTAGCCTGGTCATTCTAGATCCTAGGGCTAGACTCCACATGATGAAGCTTGTGATTCTGGACATCTCATAATTGCTAAGGTCTTGTGCAAAAGGCTACCTTATTCCAGACTTTAGGTTCAGACTCCATGTGATGTGTTCCCAAGTCATGTGCTATGGAGATAAGATTGGCAGAGATGTCATTAATGGGACTCAGCAAGAGATGGTGCTCATCATCCTCCCCTGGGCTGAAATCTTGACTGTCCTCAGTCAACAAGGTCCCATGATTGCTTATATGGTCTGCATGTGGAAAGGATTAAATGCATAAAAAGACTGATGCTTAGCTGGACTCTGGCAAGTTCTCAACCTTTCACACTTGCCCTCTTATCTAATCTTGCTTCCCATAGCCTCTTTCATCACCAAACAGCTCAACAAGTATGCTATGGCTGAAGTTTTTCTGAAAAGGGTGGGTCATATCTTAGCAACTGCTTGTGGACAGGTAGCAACTAATCCCTGCTTAGTGATAGTCACTATCTTCAAGACTTGGCTTTGTTGGTTCAAGACAGCAGGGAGTAGGGTAGAGTGGGACAAGCTTGAGGCAGTCAATAAGGAGTGCTAAGCCTTGTACAAGCAGTACAAGGATGAGGAATGGGCCTAGGAGTTCACCAAACATTTTGTAAGTTGTCTTTTTCACTTTGAGTGACAGTGTTAATGGTCTCACTAGGCCCCTTCTGTCCCTTCATTGATCTACCTGCTCAAGGACTTGGAGAGTGAAATGACAGTGAGTAATAGTGGTGTTGCCAATCTTAGTGGCATTGTCAAGGTAATTCTAGCTGTTTGACAACTTGTCTCCTAACAATCAGTTCTTCTTCCAGCACTCACCATGCAAGTTGGCCATAGCAATGGGAGCCAATCATAGTGTGGGTTGTGCAGACCTTGGGGAGACAGGTCCCTCCACTCCCAAACATGCTGCTGGCAATGCCACTAAGGAGTCAGCCATATTGCCAAGAATAGCAACTCCTAGAGAAAAAGGGAAGGGGAAAGCAAGGGAGGAAGACAGAAAAGAGTTCAAAGTAAGTCTGATTTTTTGCTAGATCCTTAATGACATTTGCTTAGCCCCTCTGGATAGGAACTCCTGCAAGACTCTTTTACTGATAAGGAGCTTGTTGGACTTCTTCACTGGCAAAAATTGTCTACTGTTGTGGACACAGGAATGACCACAGGTGTCATGCTAGAGAAGGTCAAAGGAAAAGTCACAGTGTCACATATGGAGTGAAAGGCATTTAGAGAAGCTCAGGGAGCAGTAAGTCTTAGTGATTAGTTCTAATTTGTTACTAGCTTCCCTTGTAGTATAACAATTGTTAGTCAGAAAATGATCCTGAGAGCTACTGGTATCCTACCAGCACCCAACCTTGCTATCACTATGATAGCTCCCAAAAGGGCTGCTCCTACCATGGTCACTCATTCTGCAGCCAAGATGGGAAGTTTGCTGAAAAGATAGCAACTTGAGTGGCTTTGGTTCAGCAGGCACAGGAGTTTGTTAAGAAGTAGTAAGAGTTAGTGGTGAATGATTTGCCTATCCAGATCAAGCATTCTAGCTTGCATCTGCTAATTGAACAGCACAAAATGACAGTGAAGGAATGAGAGGTCATTGAAGCCAAGTGTCCTCAGAAGAGCTGTCAAAAAGTTGTTAGTGAGGGCAGTAGAAGTGACAGTGGTAGTAATGACAAGCTTCTAGCTAAGCAACAATGAACTGTTGCTAGTGACACCACAGAGGACATTATTATGGGGGCAGCAACACCATTAGCAACCAGTGTTAAAAAATGGCAGGAGGTCATGGTTGGAGGAGAGGAGGTGGCAATTCAGGAGGTGGAGCAGAGAGATGACAAAGTGCCCACAATAGTGGCACTGGAGGCTAGTGATATAGAGGAAGAGGTAGAGGAAGAAGAGGCTGGGGAGGCTGTTGAAGTTAAGCTTCCAGTATTTGCAGTTTCCATTATTGCTAGGCTCACTAACAGTTATTGCTAGATCCTCTGTACTCTTGCCCCTCACAGACAAGTGGATGACAATATGCTGAGCTGGCTAGAAGACAAACTGGCCTTACTTGAACCAATGATATCAGCCTCCTTGCTGAGGGCATACAAAGAACACATGGTCCTGGTGGAGCAACAGTTCCAGCAAGAGCTAGAAGTTACTAAGATGGAGTTACTTGAGGTGTGGGCTTGGTTCAGTGTTGCTAAGTGATCCATAGCAACACTAGTGGAGTATTGGAAGGACTGTCAGGCTTTCTTGGCCTAGCAAGAGGAGAATGGGCTTAAGGAGGAGGAGGAGGAAAAGGTAGTGGATGTGCCTAGTGACAACACTAACCTCAATGCCTAGCAACTGCCACTTCCAGACTTTATTTTAAATATTTTTATCTTGTTAGCAGTACAGACTGGCCCCCTTAAAGGGGCCTCCAATGAAATGTGCTATAGTCAGAGCCTGATTGCAAAGAAATAAGAAGCTTTGTAGGAAAATTGAGAAATCCAAAGGAAGTGAGATGCTATGGAGTCTAGAATCAAAGAGCAAAGACAAAGACAGAATAATTGCTATGCACTAGTGATAGTTGCTTGACACTAGCAAAAAAAAAAAAGGAAAATGCTCAGTAGATCATCATGGCATGAAAACCCTAAAGGCATGCCAGTTGCTAGCAAAAAGTCACTAAGCACAGCATTATAGCAAAAAATATCCAGATGTAAAAGTCTGTTGAGTATTTAAACAAGTAAAAAAAAGGTGATATAAGATAGATAAGATGAAAAACTTAATGTTTTGTATTGTATATGACAGTTTTTCTGACTGTTATAGTTAATGTACAATTGAAATAAAAGGTGAAACAAAAGTTGCTAAGGCTTAGCAAATGATTTTTTTTAGTTGTCACTCCTGTTAGCAATGTCACTAGCATCATCATCATCTACAAGGTTGGTTTGTTCAAGTTCACATAGGTGGGAGGTGTCAATGTCAAAAGCATTGCTAGGCACAGATATGTGTTCTCTAGTGAAATAGGGGACTGAGCAAAAGGTGGCTACTGGGCAATGCAAGACTAAGCCATCTAATTCACAAAGGATGTAAGTGCCTCTACAGTTATGAAATATTACCACTAAAGGGCCTAGGTAATGAGGCCTCATCTTCTTGTTATGGGTAACCTTGATCCTAGTGTTCCTCATTAATATGAGGTTGCCAGTCTGGAAGTTGTAGTTGTGAATCATAGCAGCATGTTCAGCCTCAAAACAGACAGCAGCTAAGCAACAAGCACTAAAGACAGTTTCATGGAGTCACTTGAGGTCTTCTTAGCAATGCTGCAAATTGATTGCTCAATGGACTATGAGGTCAGTAGAGGACATAAAGGAGTTTGATAGTGGTTGCAAGTATGTTGCTTCAACTATGTTGGCTGGAAGAAGGGGATGGGTACCTGTAACAGCATAGTAGAGGGAACAACCTATTTGCTTGTGAACTGTAACACATTCTGACCAAAAGACTAAATAACAAGCAGTACTTTACCTGGATTGATTGCTGTCAACAGCCTTGAAGAGAGCTTGGCAAACATCAAAGTGAGGTCACTCAACTATACTGTTAGCATGCTTGTTGTAATCAGAGACCCTGATATGATGCAAGTTGTACTTCTTTGCTAAGTAGACAATGGCTTTTGGGATGGAGGTACTGTTGTCAGTAACAATTTTGCTAAGAGCTTCCCAGTGACAAATGACATCTTCATACAACCACTTAGCAATTGCTTTGCTTTTCTCCCTAGCAAGTATACAGAACTTGGGATAATGTATTAGCAAACAACATCCTTGAATGATATACTTGAACCTATTAGAAGGTGGCATGAACATAGTGTCAATGTATATCTTGCTGAACAAGGGCATTGGTATAGCAATAGTTGGTGGGATAAGTACTTTAGTAGTCTAGTGAACCTGGCAGATGTAGCAAGTATGAATATACTAAACAATGTCAGTGCTAACTTGAGGCCACCAAAAGCATTCTAGTAAGGCCAAGTGGGTAGCAAAAAGTCCTCTATGGCCTAAATTGTCATGCATTGCTTATAAGATATGTAAATGGCAGTCAGTAGAAATAAATAGCTTGTGGGCACCATCTCTATTTTGTTGCCAAAGCTTACTATCTGCAATGAAAAACATAGTAGCATAGTGAATAAAGGTTGTATAGGCTTCATTGCTATAGTTGTCAGGCCTGACTAGATTGCTAAGCCACCTCTGGACCAACCAGATGCAGGCATTGCTAGCAATAGCCTTAGTAGTACAAGGGACATTGCTATAAGTCATGGTAGTGTCATCTTGCAGAGACAAGAAGTCATTGCTAATTGCTAGTTGTAGAGCTCCTATATCTAAAGTGTCACTAATAAATGTTGCTAAGGGCTGGAACTTGAGGAGAGAGGGTAGCAATTGTGAGGCTGGAGAAATGTGGTAAAGTAGCAGGAGAGAAAGCTGAACTTGGTAAAGGAAGCCATATAGTTGATCAATCCAATCCTTATATACTGAGTTGTCACTATTGTCTGGAAAAGGATTGCTAGGCTGTAGTAGGCATTGTAAAAGTCCATCTGGGCCATAAAAGGTACCTTTAACATGGACAAGCTTGAAGTGGAACATCAGGATTGCCATGATCCAGTGATCCATGCTAGTAGAAGGCTGAATGTCAGAGTTCTGAAGTATACCCTTAATGTAGTGAGCATTGACTTCAATGATGAGGTTCCTGACTTCTATGAGGTACATATGTAGGGCCTGGAGAGCATAGTAAAGGCCATAGAGTTTAGGCTTAGGCTGACTGAATTGTGATTCCCTGTTGTTAAGCATGATAGACCCAAAGCAATTATAGCAACATTCTTTGCAGTTGTTGCTACAGCACTAGCAGAGGTAGTAGTCTATAGTGATGTATGACATATCAACTGCTAAGATGACTAGGTCAGGCAATTCATAGTCAATGGGGACAAGGGGCTTAGCATCTTGGAGGGCATTAACTTGATCTGGGCCAAACTTGAAAGGGACTCCATTATGTGTGAGTTTTGTTAAGTTGTTAGTGCAGTGAGCAAAATTCTTAATGAAAATCCTAAGGATGCCAACTGTACTTAAAAAGGCTCTAACTTCTGATAGCAACTTGCAAGGGCCCTAGCAATTGAGCAAGGCTAAGCAACTTTCATCTAGTACTTAACTGCTAGGAGTGCATGTGTCCCAAGATTTTCAATGTAGAGGCATATAAGACTAGCTTGTATTCTGAAAACATACTGCTGCAATACCTCATTCACTGAAGGATTCAGTTAAGGAGCTGAAAGAACTCCCAGAGTGCTAAGTGAATGTTTAGGTTAGCAGGATGCTTAGCAAGAATACTGTTAATGATCTTCCAGTCTTTGAAACCCTTAGCACCAACATTGTCAATGAAACTGAGTATGTTATGGAGGATCTTGGGCTGCAGAATGATGGTAAAGTCATTGTAGAAGATTGGTATGGAGTTGGTCCAACCCATCAGTAAGGTTACTAAGCAAAGTGTGCCAAACAGTGTCTGAAATGTTGTTAAGTCATGTGAGGCTGGATTGATTAGTTGCTTATCATAACTGATAAAGAGGTCTAGTGTAGTGCCATAAATGTCTGGCAAAAGATTTGGTGACATGATCTGAAAAAAGGAGTACTCTGGAGTGACAAATGGTGATACAGTTTAGCAGCTCTAGACTGTGCACAATCCAGAGCTTACCATTCTTCTTAAAGACATAGAACTAAAGAGACTGGTAAGCTGAATTCAAGGATTTATAGACACCAGCCTTGATCTTGTTATGAATGATCTTACTACTTCTTTTTCAAGGCCTGGGGAAATAGGGCAATTATGCTGAACCCAAGAAATGTAGGGGATAGTTGGTATCCTGACTGGGAGAAAGAAGTTGGGATGAAAGCTTCCTCATTCTGAATCTTCCCAAGCAAACACCTTTTCTTGCTTAGCAACAATTAAGTTGTTAGTGTCATTGCTATTCAGCTTGGCACTGAAAGGACCAGGGTGGTTCTGTCTCATAGCAAACCTTTTAGCAATTATTTCTTTTGTATATTCTATGAGAAAATGTCAGTATTGTGCACTGCATGCCAGAGTTGGGGTCAGTCACCGTAATGGTGGTTTCAATGTCACTAAGAGTGTTGACCACACTTCTGGTGAGAACATTGAATAGGCAGTAGGATATCATAGGTGGGGGACTGAAGTACATGAATCTGAAGATACAAGGTCAAGTCACTAATAGTGCAAGGAACATTCCTGACAAGTGCTAGCAATTGATCCAGTGTGCTGTTAGCACTGTGTATATTTAAAATGATACCAGAGTCCTAGGATAAGCCAAAGTTGTTAGTGACTTCTGCCAACATAAAAATGATCTGGGAGCTGCTATCCATGATACATTCTATTTCTTTGCAATTGTCAATTAGCATTATAATGGACCTTAGTGACTGGAAATCCTTAGCAACTGTCAGAACTACAGGCTTCTCCCCAGGAGGTAGCAACTTGATGTATGTCTTGACTGGGTTGACTGACAACACTTTGGCCTGGTCTGGTGTGAGTCCTTTAGCAGTACTAGTGTTGGATCCTAGCAAAAACTGAGGTGTGTCCATAGTCAAAGTTGATATTCTTCAAAAATGTCAGTAGGGTCCTATACTGCATTAACATTTGTACTAGCTAATTGCTTAGGCATAATGGCAGTCCTGAGTTGATTCTTGATATTTGGAGCCATAGAGCAAAGCTCACCAACTGAATCAGTGACCTGAATGCTTAAGACTCAATCAAATACTGCCTTAGATTGTTCAATGTCATAGATAGGGGGCATGGTCCTATAAGTGGCATTGTTATAGCAATCTGGGGTAGCAAAATTCCTGTTAGTAGGTGGAACATAGTGACTGGGGATACAAGAGAATTGGTGAACAGGAAGCTGGGGAATAGGTTTGGTAGACTTAGCAATAGGCAGCAAATTGTTAGCAACAGGTCATTCAGATGCTTTGCCTTTGTCAGCCAGCTTAGCAGCAGGAGTTGGTACTGTATCAGAGGATAGGATAGTCACCAGGGTTTTGCTAGTTGCTGATGGTACTAGAGCATTGTTGCTATCTGTTTAGTAAGGATCATGGGGAACTTGTATACTGTCAAACCTTTTGCCAGCTTGTTTTAGAGCATATAGCTCTTGTTCTAAGGCTTCAATATACTTGTCTTTTGTTAGCAATCAACCAGTAGCAACATTCTGTTGTAGAACCTTGTATATTAGCAACTGCTGCATAGTTGCTTGTTTGGGGTTGGGATTAGCATTAAAAGAGAGTCTGCTGGTAATAATTTGTCTAGGGGTTTAGATAATGCCATTCCTCAATACATTCCATATACAGCCATTTGCCAAAGTAATTGGAAATCATAGTGCCTGACAGTAACATGATCTTGCCTTCAGCATTATGATGGATTTTGCCTTGCTGGATCATGTGCTCTAATTTAATACAAGTGAACTGCTGCTGCTGGCAAAGTTGACTACTGTTAGCAAAAAGGGCTTCTAAATATTCCAGGGCACTAATAATTGCTGTAATTGTTGCTTTTTATGTTTGAGAGCAGGGGATGGCATAGCAGGAGCATTAATGGCAGGTGCTGGGATAATACTGGGAGTGCTAGCAACTGATGTGGCAAGAGCAGTAGACTTGGTGGTTGCTGTATCAGTACCTTTCAATACCCACTTTGCACCTTCAAAGATCTGTTCCACATCATAAGAATCCTCAAGATGGTGGTCTGGAAGTGTAATCTCAAGCTGTGGATGATTTTGGACCAAAGCAACATGGAGATACCTTGCTGGAATAAGCAATGTTCTTTGTTTTGGTAGAGTTTGCTGTTAGCAAGGAGCCATCTAGCAATACATTAGAAATCCTGGTAATAGTCTGTGTATCATCCTGCAGTCACTAAGCCA
This sequence comes from Termitomyces sp. DKA19, assembly GCA_018851325.1. Taxonomy (NCBI): domain Eukaryota; kingdom Fungi; phylum Basidiomycota; class Agaricomycetes; order Agaricales; family Lyophyllaceae; genus Termitomyces; species Termitomyces sp. DKA19. Next base: position 9,212 of record JABCKS010000166.1, read on the forward strand.
CTGTTGAATGTCTGGTTGACAAGTTGCTTGAGGTCACTAAGGGTGTAATGTGTACTAGTGTCAGGCTTCAGGATATAACCTAAGCACTGCTGCTTTCCATTCCTGATATATGTAGGGCTATGGAACATTGTTGCCATTTGCTAGGTTGTTGCTAAATTCTGGTAAGTCAATCCAAGTTTATAAGAGATGTAGCAGGCCATGTATTCCTTTTTCTGGGTATTGTCAGTAATATCACAGTCAGCAAAAAGATACTCCAATTCCTTGAAGTACTGAGGAAGCTCTCTAGGGTAACTTTCATCCCATTTAGGAGTAGTTATATTGTTACAAGGAGGCATCCAAGTATAACAAGCAACTGGATCATTATTTATAGCAAATGTTGGTATAATTGGGGAAAGAGGAATCTGTTTATTGGTAGGGGAAGCTGAAGTTGAATGAGATTCTGGAAAGAAGATGGAAGTATCAGTAATGGATAGCAGTGATAATGGGGCATTGAGAAAGCTTTCCACAAAGGCTCCAGGGAAATTGCTAAGGAGTTTGCTAACATTGAGGAGGTTCCTAGTGGCTTCTAGTTTGTCAGCAAGAGGTCTGGGGAATGTAGTCTGAGAGGGGCTTGGGGAAGTTGATAGTGGATGATTGGATAGTTTGGTGGTTGATTCCAAGCAATGCTTTGCTTGGGCTCTGGTTTCTGATGGAATGATTACCTAATCCCTTGTAGTATGCTCCAAAATGATGTGCTCTTATGCCACCTACCTGCTATACAGAAAAACAAAAGGGACAACCTATAAGTGCACTGATAACCAAATAGGGTAGCTGGCAGTAGGAAGGGTGTGTGGAGACAAGTCAGTCAACATTCCAGAGAATAAGAGCTATATAGTAGGGATGGAAAGAAAGGGCAAGTGAAAGTGGTTGCTAAGACTAGTCTAAGTCACTAGATGCTAAAAAAGGATTGCTAAGTTGCTAAGGGAAAGAGAAGAAAGAATAGAGGGAGACAAAGTAACTGCTAAATGAGTGGGAGAAAGGAGTCACTAAGTATGAATGAGGACTAAGCAATAGAAAGTGGAAGGGTTGGTAAAGTAGGTGAACATTGCTAAGATATGACAAGGGAGTATGTCAGGACCCCACTAATTCCCCTCCAATGACCCCACCACCTTCAACAACCACCCAAAACCCCCAGCTCAACCCTTAAATATCCCCATCCTCTACCCAGACCCCATCTGTGATCTGCACATCACTGGATCACCAGCCTACATGTTCCCAAGCCTCAACCCCAACAACTCCCTTAAAATGTGTCTTACACATTACCAGATCACCAGCAAGACATTCTCTCAAGTCCTGACACATCCCTGGGGGCTGCCTTAGCCTTGAGACACTCCACCTCCAGGATTCACTCTTGGAGCCTACTTCAGACCCTATCCAGGCCCTACTACAATAGGGGCTAAGTCCCAGGCAGGTGCCACCCACCCAAAGACCCCCTTCCATCCCCAATTCTCCCTAGAGACTGCAGGTATATAGCCCTAGGACCTTGTAGTCAGTTGGTAGTCTTGATATTGCATACTTTTGTCTACTCCTTGCTTTCCTACTCTCTTTATCTCTATTTTTGCTCAATCTATTCTTCTTCTCATCTCTCTCAACCTTTTGGTATAGTTGTCTCAGTCTGTGGACCACTTCCACAGACTTCAACCACCTCTGTCCTTATCACATCAACTCTGGGACATTGCCTAGTGCCCAGATCAAGCCTGGAACATCCATACATTCCCCTTCTAATTATTGACTAACCAACTAGCAGGTTCTCACTCTTAAAGATGGGCTCCCAGGTACTCCAAACCTGACATAATATTAAGACTCCCCCTGCTCGTCAGACACTTAATGGCCCACTATGCTAGCCCTCCCTACTGGCCCACTATTGCCTACACTATGGACTCCTATAGCAACCCAATTGCACTAATCTATTACATGCAACCTCTGGTTACCCCCCAAAATAACCAGACCCTCTACCCACAACCACCCTCTTTCCAATCCTCACATTAGTACTGGCCAATAGCCACATACAGATTTGGGCTGGGACCTTCAGTAAGTCAGGGCCCAGCTCCCAACTGGCATTCCCTGGCACCTCCCCATGTACAGGACCTCTATGTGGAACCATACCTAAAAGGCCCACCAGGAGCTCTGAATGCAGAGTGGAATACTCCAGTACCTGCCAGCACTAGTCCATTCACTGCTGGAACAGAGCACATACTAGGGGCCAAAGGCTATTTGCTTCTAGCCTTGACTGTATGCCCTGCACCTCCCTGAAGGGGGCCTATGGCAGCTCTAGCTGTCTTTATGCCTCCTATATCTATAGGACTCAGAAACATGCCCTGAATAGGAGGGGACCCCCTGCTTTGGCAGGGAGAGCACATGACAGACTACTCTAGGCAACATAGTGCAATCCTATGGGAACTTTGACTCCTATGAGTAGACTTCTCCTGATGGACCCAGAGTCTCTTTGAGAAACTGGGGCAACCCACTTTGGAGGCCACCACTGATGTCTGGGTGGACTGCCTGGTAACATTTTTCAAGCTCTATGAGTAAAGGAACCTATCAGGGCAAGCCCTTGACCTTCTCTGGGGTGACATCTCCTTGCAGAACAAGCTGTACAACCTAGTCAGGGAAATCTATGTGTTGCTATTGCTAGGAAGGTTTGAGGACCCCTCTAACCCCATGTACTCCTTCTATCTACAATGAAAAATAGACCAGGTGCCCCTCCAACCCACCAAGGCTCTGAATACTGGAAACTGACATTAGGACAACTTGGATGCAGCCTCTGCCCTACTTCAAAACCTCAACCCCTTCAGCAGGCTGTTTAACTAGCCTATGGCCAGGACAGTGGGACTCTTAGCCTGACCCTGCTCCAACTTGGCCCTAGGTGTAGAGACTTTCTGTATATGGGACCAGAATCCCCCCCCCCCCCCCCCCCCCTAGCCACATTTGCCACAGAGAATAGCAGAGACACTTGGTCCAAACACACCCTCAACTATGTCAATGAGGAACTCCATGCAGCACTCATGACAGATGCTCTGCCACCCCAAAACCTCCAAACCTGGGACCCTCCCCCACATTTCAACCTTTGTAACCTTCCTTCCTGCCTGCCTCCACTTCTTTCCCCCTGTTTCTCCTCCTGGCACTGGCACTGGCACCCATGGCAGCACCTGACCCCTCTCCAGGCCTGGGACATCAGAGAGGCCACTTTGGACCCCTTAGAGAACTATCCAGACTACCCAAGGACCCCTTCAGACCACCAGAGAATCCTTTTGGACCCCCTGGCAGACCCTCTGGCAGAACCTCTGGCAGACCCCCTGGTGGACCCCCTAGCAGACTCTCTGGCAGACTCTCTGGCAGACCCCTGGGATCCATCTCAGGGGGACCACCCCTTAGGCCAGGATGAGGAGTGCCCCCTGGGGGAGGACTCCTGGGAGGAGACTCTCCTAGAAGGTGGAGTCCTGCCATAGGCACATTCCCACTTGGATGGGCAGGGAACCATTATTACTACTACTATAATGCCACCCCTCCCCCCTGGAACCCTCAATATTGGGCAGAAGCTAATAAAGTCTATGAGGCTCTAGCTCATAAAGGTTGACTGGATATCCAGAAGCTGGAACCCTTTTATAGTTGTAACCCCCAGAAATGGTGCACCTTCCTGGTACAGTGTCTCAACACATTCCAAGGGAAGCCAAACACCTTTGCCACTGACAAAGCCTGCATTATGTTTGCCTCCTCCTATTTGCAAGAGATTGCTCTGGACCACTACATAGCCCTTGCCTGATACAACCCCCACCACCTGCTATTTTCCAACTGAGAAGCCTTCATACAGGAATTCTCATTAAAGTTTGGGGTTTACAACACTGTCACCAAGGCCAAAAAAAAGCTTGTATCACTCTGGATGTCTCTGGAGGAGTGCTTTACTATGTTTGTGGTCCAGTCCAAGAAGGAGGCCTACAAGATAGGCTGGAATTACTATGCATTGCATTTTCAACTCAACAAAGCCCTCTCCAAGCAAATCCATGAGGTCCTCTGCCTTGCACCAAAGCAGTCCACCTACAAAGACCTCAAGAGCCTTGTCACCCACATCAATCAGCACTACTAGGAAGACTCCACTGGCTCTGGGACCAGCTGCTGAGGATACTCCTCCTACCCCTCAGGAGGACTCTGGCAGCTCCATAGTGGACAACCATGACCCCCCAATCTCACTATGACCAGCCCCCCTGCCTGGAACCCTGATTGACCCAGCTCTGGAAATGCTGTATGCCCCCCACCTGACTACAAGCAGTTGCCCCAGATTCTGATGACCAGGATAATGCCCTGACACTGGGTGACAGTGACTCTGAGCCCACAAGCAAAGACCTGGAGAATGAATTATTATAGGCTAATCAGTCACACTGGCCATACTGGCCTTAGGTAGCTGTCCCTGAGGAAATGAAGGAACAGTAATGCAGGGCAGGGGTGTGCCTGCTTTGTGGCAAGTCTGGGCACTTTGTCCAGGAATGCCCAGAGCAGGACACCCTCAGACAAGCTGTCTGGACTATAGACCGAGATGAGTTTGAGTTCCAGTATGCAGAAAAACAAGTCTGCAATTTAGTTGACTCAGAAGATGCACTAAATTGTGGAATCAACCCTGACATCTTCTCTGCCACAGTTTCTCACATATGCACTTTAGTACTGGCTCTGGACACCCTCACAGCCTACCTCTCCTCCCCTCAATCCTTCCTGCTTTGCATGTCCCTCACCCCCTTCCCCTGCTCTGACACTATTGATACCCTGGTAAACAGTGGTGCTATAGACAACTCTGTCAACAACAATTGGATCCATTTCTCCTCCCTTCCCTGGATTTGATTGCCCAGCCCCATCCAACTCCAATTGTTTGATGGTGGGCTGTCCTCCACTGGAGAAATCACCTACTACACATATGTTCCCTTGCACTTTGAGAACAGTATGCAACTCAAGCTCCAGATACTCATCACCTGGCTGCACAAATCCACCTCTGTAGTCCTGGGCCTTCCCTGGTTACACTCCACCAACCCCTGCATCAACTGGTAGACTCTTACTATGACCCTGAACTGCATGGACCCCTCTGCCATTCCTTTCTCCCTCCCCTCTGACTTGGACCTGACAAATGCTGAAAGCCTTGGTAGACCACACTCAACCTCAGTATAATCCTTCATCATTGATGTCACCCTCTAATCCATGAGTACCACCCATGGCATGCTATTGGACAGCAGGGCTATGGAAACCTTCATTAGCTCAGATAAGGCATTAGATGTTCCAGTTGAGCTGCAACTCTTCAATGGAAACCTGACACCCTCCAGAACAATCTCCCACCACCACATTGATAGCAACCACCTTGCTAACAGCCTGAAATTCCCTGTCAACCTCCAGATCACCCAACTATACCCACCACCCCAATCATCCTCAGATTACCCTGGTTATGCAAGGCCAACCCAGACATTGACTGGACTTCAATGAGCATGATGTTTGACAGCAAAGACACTCAACTGGCTGCTGGAATATTGCTCCAGCCCCAATTCTCCCCCACTATTGAGGACAAACCTAACCCTGACTTTCCCCCCACCCTGGACCCCAGCTCTTCTCTCCAACCCTTATTGCAGGACCTTAGGGGGAAGGAAGGGAATTGCAATGCTGACAAGCCTCACTCCTTGGAAAACCTCAACACCAATGCCAGCACTTCCCTCCCCCCCCCCATTCCCCCTTCCACACCCTCCTCTGCAACCACTCCCCCTTTTGCAACTTCCCCTCCTAGAAGCCTCCCTCAACCCCTGCCCCCCAACCTCTTCCCATCCAACATTCCCCACAACAAGTTCCAAGGACCATTCTTCTTCTAAACCACTTTCCCTTATCCAAGAAACTCTTGGACCTTAAACAAGAAGACCCCTAGACATAGTCATTGTGTTATAGGGGCTGCTCTGTTTGCCAGAATCCTCTATGATGGGACCCAGGCCTACAAGCTGTATGTAACCTCTGTCAAACATTTCTGAGCCCAGAAACCTTCAGATCCCATCAAGCCCAAGGAGGAGATTCTGTACAAGGTTGTACTCCCTGAATACTATAAGTCTGTGGACATATTCTCAGGAAGGAAGTGCCAAGGAGCTTCCTCTGCACTGACCCTATGACCATCAGATTGACCTAGAAGATGGGGCCTCCCCCCCCTTTGGGAAGGTCTACAATATGTTGGAAACCAAGCTCCAGGCCCTCAAGGACTACATGGACAAAATGCTGAGAAAGGGCTTCATTTGACTCTTCTCTTCCCCCCCCCCAGAGCCCTGGTTCTCTTTGCCAAGAAGAAGGACAGCATGCTCCACCTCTGTGTTGACTATCAAGGGCTCAACCAGATCATGAAAAAGAACCAGTACCCCCTCTCTCTCATCAGAGACCATGTGGACAGACTTCAGAGTGCCAAAGTATACACAAAGATTGACCTCCACTCTGGGTACAATAATGTTTGCATTGCCCCCAGACATGAGTGGAATTCTGGGTTTGATATGGGCTCTTCAAATACTTGGTAATGCCCTTTAGGATGACCAACTCCCCCACTACCTTCTGGTACTTCATGAACAACATCTTCCACAACATAAACAATATCTTTGTAGTGGTATACCTGGACAACATCCTCATCTACTCCAACTCCCTCATGGAGCACTGAAATCATGTCCAGCACATCCTGGAGCAACTCTGGCAGCACAACCTCCACACTAAACCTGAGAAATGCTCCTTCCACACTCAGGAGGTTGAGTATCTAGGCATCATCATCATTCTGGGAGGTGTCTGCATGAATCTGGGCAAGGTTGACACCATCACCAACTGGCCCCAGCCACAAAACATAAAGGAACTCCAGTCCTTCCTTGGCTTTGTAAACTTCTATTGGAGGTTCATCAACAATTACTCTGAGATCACAAAAAAGCTCACTTGCCTAACCCAGAAAGACACCCCATGGAACTGAGACTCAGACTGTTAAAATGTCTTCAAACTCCTCAAAACCACCTTCACCTCTGCCCCCATCCTCCAACACTATGACCTCTCCCTTCCCATTATCCTTGAATGCAATGCCTCCAACTATGCCCTTGCTGAAATCTCTTCCAGACTGACCCTGGCACCCAGGAACTCTGCCCCATCATATTCTATACCTGCTCTATGATTCCTGCAGAACTCAATTACAACATCTATAACAAGGAGCTCCTTATGATTGTGAAAGCCTTCTGGCAGTGGAGGGCATACCTGGAGGGCACCCATCACAGTATCCAGGTCTACTCAGATCACAACAACCTCCAGTACTTTATGACCACCAAGTAACTCAGCCACCAGCAGGCCTGATAGTCCAAACTGCTGTCTGAGTATGACTTCATCATCTAGTATTGCCTCAGCCATCTCAGAGCCAAGCCTGACATCCTGACCTGGAGGCCCAATATCTCCTCTCAAAAATTCTTTGAGGCTGGGTGGAACACCCTCAATCAGTGTATCATCATTTCCTCAGAGTAGCTCTGGGCCATGCTGCTGCTAGACAATAAAGGCCTCCTCCAGCAAATCTGCCAGGTGTCCCTAGACAACTACTTCTGCTTCCATAACCCTTGAGCCTCCCCCCCCTTCCCCCCCAAAACCATCTCCAGACCTTCCACCTTCACTCTTTCTCCCAACAACCAGGTCCTCCTCCACAATGGCACAATTTATATTCTGGACCACCAGAAATTGCATATCAAAGTCCTCTAGCAGCACCATGATCACAAGCTTCAAGGTCACTCAAGGATCTAAAAGACCCTGCAACTTGTTATGCAAATGTATTTCTGGCCAGGACTCAAAAAAGACATCACCAGGTATGTCTGTGCTTGCAAGGCATGTTTCCAGGCTAAGGTTCTGTGCCATCAGCTGCTCAGACTTCTCAAACTCCTCCTGATAGGACACTGACCCTGGTCCTCCATCTCTATAGACCACATTATTAAACTCCTAGAGTTTGAGGGACACAATGTGATCCTTGTCATAGTATGCTGGCTGACAAAACAAGCGGTCTTCATCCCCTGCCACACTACAGATAATGCCTTGTGCTTGGCCCACCATTTTGTCACTCATATATTTACAAAACATGGCCTGCCCAGAAACATCATTTCTGACTGAGGCACTCTGTTTGTCTTGCAGTTCTGGCAGTCCCTATACCAGGCCCTGGACATAAAGTCCAGCCTATCAATGACCTATCACCTGGAGACTGATGGACAGACCAAGCATGTCAACCAGACCCTGGAACAGCACCTCCAGCTATATGTGAACTACCTGCAGGATGACTGGTGCACCAAACTCCCTTTTGCCAAATTCACTTACAACAATTCCCTGTACTCAGCTATCAGGGTCTCCCCTTTCTTTGCAAATAAAGAATATAACCCCTGGCTCACCATCTCCCTTCAAGACATCCCCTCTAATGCCACCCATACCACCACCCAGGACCTTCAGGACCTATAGGAGTACCTCAAGTATGAACTTGGCACTGCCAGCCAAGTCTACTGCAAATAAGTAGATGCTCACTGGAGCATGACCCTGGACTGGCCTGTAAGGTCCCTTGTCTGACCCAACTAAAAGAACATCAAAACCTGGCAGCTCTTCTCAAAACTTAACCACAAGCACCTTGGACCCTTCAAGATACTCCAGAAGGTATTCTCCCATGTGTACTGACTTGATCTGTTGGCTAGGATAAAGGAGATCTACCCTGTCTTCTATGTCTGACTCCTGGAGCAACATGACCCAGAGCCCCTCCTGGGCCAGTAGAATAAACCCCCTCCTGTCATTGAGGTCAACAGAGAAGCCCAGTATAAGGTCAACACCATCCTCAACTTCCAATGCCACTATGGCTAGATCAAGTACCTTGTCTAGTGGACCAGCTATAGACCCAAGGACAACACTTGGAAACCATTAGGGCACCTCTAGGATGCTCCCAAAGCTCTCCAGGACTTCCACTAAGACCACCCCCAAAAGCCCTAAGACTTACAACTTAAGCCATAACCTCAGGGCCACCTAGAGCATAACCCTGTCCCAAGCCTGAAGGGGATTCAACTCCCTCCTGCATGTTCCCATCTATCTTGTTTATCCTGCCCTCCCTCTTGTCCTACCTTTCTTCTTCCCTTCTCCTTTGACTATTTACTTGCCCCATCTTATCTTATCTATCACACTATCTTATCCTATTCCTCCTATCACATTGTCTTATCTCATCTAATCTCCTTATCTTATCCAGAACAGTAATATTCCTAAAAAAAAAAACAAGAAAAGAGATAAGAAAGCACAAAAGTACCAAAAAGCAAACAACTCTATAAATGAAAAACCTCAGTCAGCAAGGATCCCACTCCCCCTCACCCAACCACCCTTTTCTTCCCCTTCACCCTCCTCTGGGCCTCCCTCTCTGCCTCCTGAAGGTCAACCACCTCCACCTCATCACCTCTTTCTGTGGTCACATCTACCTTTTTTGGAGGGGGGCCAGATAATCTACACCCCCCCCAGAGCACTGCTATCAGCATGTCCCAGGTCTCCTTGTATACATTGTCAAGTGTGGGCATGGAGTCCATGAGGCTCTGCACCTTGTGGACCTATCACTAGCTGGCAATAGGCCCCCTTCAGGTGCTCCAACTCCTCCATCCTCTGCTCAATCTCTGTAGGAAGGTGGCACTCTGGATGAATCTGCCAGAGGCCATCTTGGATGAATGCCTGGGCAGTGGTAGCCCTGTCCAGGAGACTTCAATGGGCCCAAACACATCCTAAGAGAATGAGTTGGAGCCCAACAGACATGACAGAACTCACTAAGAAATGTGAAGCAATGCTCCACCTGCCAATTGGCAAGCCAGCCCTAGGCCTGGCCCCTCCCACTCATCAGCTCTTGCTGCCCCCAGATGATGCCCCCAGATGACTCCCTGCCACTCTACCCTACTGCTCTCTACTCCTGCTACTCTGCCTGCTCCAACCCCAACTCCTCCTCCTGACTCTACTTCTGCAACACCTCATATGCCTGATAAAGGGCATCCAACTCCCCCATCCTTACTGCCAGCTCATGGGCTAACTCCTGGTTTTGTGCCATTATGCACTGGTTTTGGTCCAGCTGAGTCACCTCAACCTCTTGTAGATGGGCTACCTCTTCTTGGAAGCCAGCAACCTCATTTGACAACAGCACTCCAGAGTTGGGGAAGTTAAAGGAGGTCTGGATCAAAGGTGTGGGGGTCTGCAAGAATAACAATGAGGGCCTGGCACAAGAATGCTTGAGACTCAGAGCCTCCCCCAACAATGTGTGGTGACATTGGGACCCTACCTCCAAGCCAGGGGACCCCAACAAGGGCAGGAATAGGGGGACTCCCGGGTCTGGCAACTGTGCCATTGAAGGACTAGGCACCCCCTTCTTATGGCCCTGAGCCCCTAGCAATGCCTCTGTGTCTGCTGAAGACTTGACTGCTGGAAGACACCCCAGCAGAGCCTACATCTCAATCACTACCTTGACATAGGACTGTTGGGTGCCTTGGGGCACTCAAACTGGGGCTGCCTTCCCCTCCTGCCACTCTGCCTACCAGCAGGCCTGGAACAAACATCAGATGTGTCAATCCCAGCACTTGTTGCAGACATCTTGGGCCCATTTGGAGTGTCCCAGTGTGGGCAAAATGCAGGGATCCCTACAGGCTCAACAAGCATTGCACTAGGGGAAAGTTAGCTTCACAACAGTGACCCAGGACCAATCTTACTAGTTAATTTGCAACACACCACTTCTGTGATGGGTACCCCTCCCTCTAATAAGGAGGCCATAGCACAGAAGTTATCTGATGTTGGGAGCCTCCCTGTGGTTTGACTTGGGCACACCAAGGCTTAGGGATCTCCCAGGATCCTAAGGCAGCTGCTTGCAGCTCCTGTTGCTTTATCAAATTGTTAGCCAGGTTCCCCAGACTAGGTGGAGCAAGTATGCATGTTGAAATAAGTGATCTACCACCTCTCTCTCCCACTGCTGGTCCTGCTTCAGCCGGCACACTTTGTATGCCATCCAGGTTGCCACATTATTAGTACTTAGGGGAGTCAGAGTCCTGTGCTTGGTCAGAAGACATTGCAATGCCTCAGAAGAAATTGAATGGTGAGCTATTAAAAAGGCTCTTGGGCAATCACTAGACCCCCACAGATACCCCAGGGACCAACAACACCTGCTGGATCTTGAAGGTCTCAATGCCTAAGGGGGGGGAGTAATGTTAGGACCCCACCAATCCCCCTCCAATGACTCTGCCACCTCTGACAACCACCTGAAACCCCCAGCCTAACCCTCAAATGTCCCTGCCCTCTACCCAGACCCCACCTATGACCTACAAATCACTAGATCACTGGCCTATACATTCCCAAGCCCTGACTCCAACAACTCCCTTGAAACATGTCTTATGCATCACTGGATCACCAGCAAGACATCCTTCTGAGTCCCAACACATCCCCAAGGGCTGCCCTGGCCTTGAGATGCCCTGCCCCTGGGATTCACCCTTGGGGCCTGCTTCAGACTCTATCCAGGCCCCACTACAATAGAGGCTGAGTCCTAGGCAGGTGCTGCCCACCCAAAGACCCCCTTTTATTCCTGATTCTCTCTGGAGACCTTGAGTATATAGCCCTGAGACCTTGTAGTCAGTCAGTAGTCTTGATATTGCATACTGTCATCTACTCCTTACTTCCCTACTCTCTCTATCTCTATTCTTGCTCAATCTATTTTTCTTCTCATCTCTCTCAACCTTCTGGCATAGTTGTCTCAGTCTGCAGAACACTCCTACAGACTTCACCACCTCCACCCTCATCGCATCAACTCCAGGACATTGCCTAGTGCCCAGATCAAGCCTGGAACATCTGTACATTCCTCTTCCAGTCATTGACTAACCAACTAGCAGGTTCTCACTCTTGGAGGTGAGCTCCCAGATACTTTGGACCTGACAAAGTAGAAGGAGGTCAAAGAGTAGTAAGTTGCTAAGTAAAGAATTGCTAAGAGAAGTTGCTAAGGTCTGTGAGGGCCTAGCAATAAAGAGGGATAGGAGTAGAAACATAAAGTCAAAACAAATAAAAGCTAGGGGACAGACACAACAACTAGTTGCTAGCTACAGTTACTAATGTTGCTAAAACACTATAACACTATAAGGTACCTATACTTGGTACTATGCTAAATCAAGGACAAGTCTGCTAAGGCTGCCACTAAGCCATTAATAGTGATGAAGAAGACAAAGAATGAGATCTGAAGCCAAAGAAGACAATGAGCAGAGTGCTCCAAAGCTGTAGTGGGCAGTGGTGGGCTATAACCTTTCTTTTTCATGTTTAACTAGGTATATACAGAGGGTATTTATACTGTTGTAAGTAATGTAAGCAAGAATGGAAAACTGGTTGCTAAAGGTAATGGCATCTGTCAAGATGTCCAAAATTTTGTACCAATGTTTGGATGGTAACCACCCATAAGTATGCAATGTCAGAAATGTATATAAAATGTGTCAAATGGAAAAATGAACAAGCATCAAATGGAAGCACAAGCAAGCATACCATACATCAGTATTTAAAGTGTAGACACCATTCAAGTATGTTTGTAATCAAGAAAAATCATAGGGCCAAAGAAGTCATGTGTCCATAAGATGTTGTCTTTTTGAAAGCAAAGTACATGAGTTGCTAAGAGTAGTTGCTAGCAATCATTGCTAAAAGGGTGCTCAGCCTGGTCATTCTAGATCCTAGAGCTAGACTTCACATAATGAAGCTTATAATTCTGGACTTCTCATAATTACTAAGGTCTCATGCAAAAGGCTACCTTGTTCCAGATTTTAGGTCCAGACCCCTTGTGACATGTTCCCAAGTCATGTGCTATGGAGATAAGATTGGTGGAGATGTCATTAATGGCACTCAGCAACAGAGGGTGCTCATCAACCTAACTTAGGTGAACTTCATTTCTTAAACACTGTAACATGGCTTAACTATTCTTTGTGTGCAAACACATCTCTGACTTGACATCTTCAAACACCATACACAATGCACTCTTGCAATACTGAATTCTCACTCTTCCTCACATAAACCCAGTAAAGTTCAAGACCTCTACACACATTTTATAATTGACACTGCCACCAAATTTCTCTTTGGAAAAAACCTTGACACCCTCTTTAGTAATCTCCCTATCTCTGGAGTGACACCCATGGGTCCAAAGGGCTCTCAAACACAGGACATATGAGGCTCATTTACTGGAGCATTTGAGATGGTGCAACAAATTATCACCCACTGAAGTAGGTTAGAGTGGATATGGCCTCTGTTTGAGATGTTTGGGGACAGGAGTATCCCATATGTGCAGGTAATTAGGGCATGGCTTGACCCTCTTATCAGGTAAGCATTGAGAGATTACAAAGCAACAAAGTAGGCAGGTGTGAACAGTCCAATTTTGGATAAGATGTTTTTGCAGCATTTGGTCAACAGTATGATTGGTGAGTAATATGTCATTTTTTTCTTTGATTTTCTTTCAGTATCTCTGTCCTACTTCATTACATCATGATATGCCATTGAGTTTTTCTGCTTCAATTTACATCTTGATACACTGGGAAAACAACTGACCTGGTCAAATGCAGATCCTGTTTTGATCCATGATCAGTTGCTTAGCATGCTCCCTTGCTTTCAGGGATACAGTACATTCCTCCTCTGGAAAGAATTCATGTATTTATCCCTTTCCAATTGATAGACCACATACATATTAATCTTCATTACATACATCATAGCCTCCACCCTGCACATCACAGAGCACCTCACATAGCTTCCTACCTCTGTCCTTGTCACAGAAACTGACTTTTTCCACTACAGCTCATTTAAATGTCTGCCTCCATATACAGTAGAGGAACCTCTTGGGGCAGAGTTGGGAGTGGCAGTGGGGGCTTCCCTGCACCTAGTGTACTCAGATTGGCTGGTGTGAACACCACTACCACCACTACCACCAATCCTGCCCCCCAGGCTCCACTATTTGACCCATTCATGTTGGGCACAGCAGAGGCTGAAGGAGCTAGAGGAGCAGATGTGAATACCAACTTAGGGGAATGAATCCAGCAATGATGCAGCAGTTCCTTAGTGAGTATGGTGCTGTGAGAGCAGCATCTGCACAGCTAGTGGATAGCAGGCCTCCTGAGGAGAGGTTCCAGGTACAGCTCAGAGTAATTTGTGATCTTTTGGTGTCTGGTTGATTGTTGATATGTGCATCTGAATAATATGGGATTCACAAATGTGGCACAGAATATTTAAGCATTGCTTGCCTTCTACTGGTGCTCCTCATGGGACTCAGACATCCAAGCCCAGGTGTGGGCTACACAGCATATGCATAGCTGCTGCTATATGTGTGCAAGTTTGTCAAAGTGTGTTTGAAGGGTGTAGCAGAGAGAGTGGCCAATTCTTAACTTGTCCTCAACTACCCTAAAGCCTCTGAATACAACCAAATGCTGTGTCCACCCTCACCATTCCCACCAATCCCTTTCACAAGCAGCATGCCTCCCCTTCTGCTGCTGCTTCTTATGGGACTTATACATCCAAGACCAGGCATGTGCTACACAGCATGTGCATAGCTGCCACTGTATGTATGCAAGTTTGTCAAAGTGCATTTGAGAGGCATGGAGAATGGTGTTACAATGGTGTTGATGCCTTGTGGATGTGCAGAGGAGGGTTGAGATGGCATCAGCATCTGTATCTTGAAGAATTAAAATGATATGAGTTAATGAATGAAAAGATAGATAAACTTATGTGAAATGACAAAAGGAACAATCTTTCACCATAAATTACACTGCACAATTCTCAATGTTCAATACAATTAACTAGTTTTTCCCTCCCTTGTTCCTTTATCTGTCTGTGGTATATGAGAAAACTGAAGAAATATAAGCAAAAAGAGAACTGACCTTCCAGCAATCATGCCTGTCATAATCTTCTCCTCTCCATTGATCTCCCTAAACACCTTCACACTCCAAGAGACCCAGACACACTTGATCCAGTCAGTACATTTGTTTCCCTTTACTTGACTGAAGTATTACTCACTAATGGCAAGGCATTTGACAAATACCTCATTATATTAAGTTCCTTTCAAAAGTGTGCCCCCCAATGCTTCTCCCACAAATGAGCTACAAACCTCATGGCACAAACATTGTTGCCAGATTAGATGCACATGTTGGTGTTGTGCTGTATGAAGGCCTAGAATCAAATTGAAAGATACTCAAAGCAAAAGACTGCATAGAAATCCATTGGCTCTTCTCCAGCTTGAGAACAGGGTACCCTTTGATTTGAGACTTACTTAGGCAAAGGACAGGGCAGCACATTGAGACCTTGAAGGACTTGGCATGCCTTGGCTTATTGACAGTTTAAATGATGCTAGAGAAGCATTAAGTAAGTCAAAAGAAGGAAATAGAATAACTTACTTGTCAGAGATGGTAGTTCAAGTGAAGGAGACATTTGAGGAAATAGATGCCCTAGATATAATAGAGCAATGGGGTCTTCTGAGCAATGAGAACTTAGGATATTATCCCAGAGCTTAAACAATCATAAGAGTGAGTTTGGGTAAACCCAGGAGTCATAAGAAAGGAATAGAGCTTGGATGAACCAAGAACTCATCAATTGTGGTATTCAACATACAGAAGAGACTGTGTGGTTCCCAAGATACCTTACAAATACATATCAAGCCCCATACCTTAAGGTCATTCAACAAAGGAACAAATTTGAGAGTTGAGGTTCCCAAACCCAAAACTTGAGAGGAAGTACATGAGTTTAGGTGAACCCAGAACTCATAGAGAAGGATAGAGCTTTTTTTTTTAAATCCTATTTTATGTGCACAAGGCACTTGGTGCCCATGTTGTACAGTACTATGGGCAGGGCATTACATATGTCTACAAGAGCCTCAGAATACCTGCCCCTCCATATATGCAGAGAATGAATGGGCTGGTACTTCTCAGCACCATTTTAGACCATACTCCCCTGTTGATCCCTGAAGACTGGGATGGCATGCTAGGGTTCTAGAGCTGGCAGGGTGGTTGTTATGATAAGAGCTTAGGGTATAAGTGAGGTTAGGATGAGCAACTAAGCTGGGGTCCCTACCTAAGCTAGGAGAGGTTAGTAGCAGGAGGTAGGTAGTATGCCAAGGGCTATAAATAGAAGAGCTGTAATGTAGATTAAGGAGTGAAATAAAGATGGATTGGGAATGTGGGCTGGTGTGAGGCAGGTGGCAGGCAGCAGGAGAAGGTGTGGGGGGGTCTAAGGAGAATGCTGGAGGGGTTGGGGGACATCAGTTTACAGGAGCTTGAAGCACTTGGCGGCCTTGATATACCTGAGCAGATGGGTGACAGCTGCTGGGGAGGACAGAATGAAAGAAATAGACTTAGCTTTGCATTTCAGTGGATGGGTCAAGTGCACATGCCATTTATGTTGATACTGAGGGCATTTAAGGAGAAAGTGGTACACAGACTCTACTATGAGGCCATGGCAGTAAGGATAGACTGGGGACTCAGCTTTAAAAATATGAAAGAGATGTTGATTCAAGGGGAGGTGGCCTATGCAGAGCTGGGTCAGGATGGCTGACTGCTTCTAGTCAAGAGACTCAACTAGGTTGCAGTATTTCTTAGATAGCAGAGGCTTGTTGAGTAGGCTTTGGTCAGAGAACCTTGGTAATTTCTTCCAGGGTCTCCTCTACAAAACTGGGTAGCAACTAGGTTGGCCTGATGGGAGGCAGTCACACTCTCAGGGAGCAATCCAGCTTGGAAGGTAGGTAGGAGGTCTTTAGAGGGGCTGGAGAAGCTTAGGGCTGCCTTCTTTGCAATGGCATCTGCTTGTTTGTTGGGAGCAATATCAAGGTAGCTTAGGGTCCAGTAAATCTGGAGTTGGATGACACCCTGCATTTGAGGCTGCCTCCCCAGGTCCATGCTAGGTGCAGAGCCTCTACTGGAGGTATGCAGGAGACAGTCCTGTTTTGCATAGAGCATCTCTGCTGCTGAGTGGACTCAGTTGAGTAGATAGTGTGCTGGGTAGAGGCATTGATTTCTCAGTGTCTTGATTATAGCCTGTCTGTTGCTACTATTATATTCAGGCCTCTGAGCTGGCAGTTGGGTTGGGAGAGTGAGTGCAGCCTGAAAGTGACTCTGGCAATCTCAGCTTTGTAAACTGTGTGCTTGGCTTCTGAGCCAAGGTAATACCACAGGGAAGAGGTTTTCTTGCCATCTACAAAGAGGACTGTGGAGGCACCAATGCCACCCTTGTAACCAGAGCCATTGCAGTAGATGGCCATTCTTATACATTTGTGGGTTCAAAGGGCCATGGCAAGAGCACTATCTTTGTTGGGTGGGTGGAGAAGGACAGCTGATAGCTAGGTAGATGATATGTCAGGAGGATTAATTCAAATGAGGTCAGAGTTATCTCTGCAAAATAGAAAAGTCTATGAAGGGGTGGGTTATGGTGGTGCACAAGGTACTAGGCAGCTGAGTGAATGGGTTTGTGGAGTGGGTGAATGGTAAGGGAGGCAAGGCAGACCACTGCATTGAATAGAACCTTGCAAAAGAGCAGGTCAATTGGGAGAAAGTTAGCATCTACCTCCAGTACATTGCCAGTGGCTGTGCTGAGAGCACCTATAATAATTTTTGCTACTCTGCACTGGGCAGAGGAGAGCTTTCTGTTAATTGCAACTGAGCTAGTATATCTTCTGCTACCCAGGAATGTCTCAACTCTGGTGTACCAGATCTCTACAGTATAGGTGAAGGCTGGGATGGCCACTGTGTTATAAAGCTGGCAAATGTGATGTGGTAGCATCCCACCCAAAATGCAGGACAGCCTGGTGACTTGGTGAGTCCACCAGGTAGCACTTGCAGTGACTCTCTGGGTATGAGCAGACCAGTGCAGCTTGAGGTCAAAGATTACCCCTAGATATTTGTATACTGTTACTGTATTGACAACCTGTAAGGTGATGGTGTTATCAAGGGTTGTAATGCTAAAGTATAAGGTCTGCTGAGACAGAGTCTCTGTATGAATGAGGAAAGCTCATTAGAGCAAGTTTAGAGAGCTTGAAGGGAGAATTGTGTATCAGGGACCAGTCAAATGCACTGTCAGTGCATTCCATAAGGTCCTTGATGATTGTATGCATCTCTGTCAGAGACTTGGCTATAGCAAGGAACATTATGTCATTGATGAAGCCAGACATGAGCTCAGACCTGCTAGAGAAGTTAGCAACATAGATAAAGAGGGCATTATAGAATGTGTATAAAATCATGGAGAGAGGACAGTCTTGGGTAATGCTGTTATTCACAGGCAACCACTTGGAGGTGAAGTCATCAAAGTAAAGATACATGTGTTGGCCAGTGAGCATGTACTCAATGAGTCAGATGAAACAAGATGGAACTTGCAACTCCTTCATGTTGTAGAGGAAGTGGTCCCTTACTGTGTTGGAGAATGCCCCCTGAACATCCAGGAAGAGCACTGTGGCCACTTTGCCAGATTGCCATGCATCCTTGATCTTTGAGATCACTAGATGCATGGCATTGGTGGTGTTGCACCCAGGCCAGCCACTAAACTAGACCAAAGGGAGCATGCCATACTGCTCTGCCTAGGTGGGAGAGGTCAGCAGCTACTAGCATAGAGAAGAGCTTGCCCATTGTGTTGAGTAGCCTAATGGAATGATATGCCTTAGCTATATCATAGTTAGGCTTGCTGGGCTTATGCAAGACCAGCATAGAGAACTTCAGCCAAGAGGCATGATAGATGTTGAGATCAAACACAGTGCAGAAAATAAAATAAAAATGGTCAGCAAGAGTGTTAGCACAGCACACAGTGCAGAAAATAAAATAAAGATGGTCAGCAAGGATGTCAGTGCAGCACTTGAACATAGCATTAGGAATGCCTTTTGGACTTAGGGCTTTAAATAGCAAGAGGCTGCCAATAGCAGCTAAGATATGCTTCTGGGAGAACACTGGTACATCTGCCAGCAGTCTAGGATATGCAGTAATGGGAAGTGAGGGAGAAGAGAGAGGAGGAGGAAAGAAGGACTCAGCTAGCATGATGGCTTTTTCCAAGTTGGTTGTGGTCAGGGACAGGGCCCTATCCATAGTCACTCTGAGATTTAGGATGCAATTGCATATAAAGTTGAGGGCTCTTTAATCATGTACTTGTTTGCAATGTAGATCTGGTGGGCATCTATTGATTTCAGCCACTCCTGCCAATGGTCTTCCTTAGCCTTGTGAATGCATACATTTATCTCTCTGTCAAGTCATGCTGCTTCAGCCCTTGAAGAGTGGTTGAGGGTATCTTACTACTTAAATGCCTGGTTGCATGCCAAATGCCTCTAGGCCTTCAGTCTTTTGAGATTGTTCATCCACCAGCACTTGGTGTGGGGACAGGGTTTGAGAGGGGGGACTAAGTTATTGTGAGCAATATACCCCTGCAAGATAGTGGTGATGTCAGTGACCTTCCTTTGGAATTCCATCTCTGACTCTTTTAGTTAAGCTTGGGAGAGGGTCTGCAAGTGCTCCTTCAGAGCTGCATCAAATGCCTCTCAGTCAGCTGTCTGGAAGTTTCTGGATGGTAACACAGCTGTCCTTCAGACAGAGAGTTCAGCCATAGTGACTACAGATAGATGATCTGCCAGGGCTGGCCAAAGTGCTGCAGCCACATTGCATGAGATGATAGGGTCAGTCTCAGAATGCAACTGCCAAACATTGTCTGGCCTAGTCTATCTGCCTGCAGATGTTTAAAGCATGGGGATGCCTGGGGGAAGAGCCAGCTCTATATCAAAATCTGAGAGTGCATCAAGAAGAGGTTGAACAAACTCCCTTGAGGAGTTGAGGTGGCAGTTGCCTGCCAGCTTCCACATGGGGTGGTGGTGGTTAAAGTTCCCTGCCCAGATCATGTGATTAGAGGGGGACAGGCATGCAGCATGGAAAGAAGTGGAAAGGAAGCAAGAGAGGAAGAGTATCACCTTGTTGTGAATGCAGTTGTTGTAAATTCCAAACAGCAACAGGCATCCATAGGTGCCAGTGAAATGAACTGTGGCTATGTCTATAGATGGGATAGTCAGCTGGGTGTAGGCATCTGTGGAGATGTTAGTATTGATCAATAAGATTGAGTAGGTGTATGAGCTCTCATTGTACCTGTAGTCATTGGAGTAGATTACCTACCAGTAACTGTTAGCTTTTGTGTTGCCCAGGAAGTTAAGGAAGGGCTCTTAAATTGCAAGTACATCCCAGTCCTCAAAGTGCACTGCAGCTAACATGTCCACCTGAGCAGTGCTTGGTTTGCATACATTCTATTGCTATATGTATAGTTTACTTGGAGTATTAGGGGTGTGATAGTTCTTTATAAAGATAATCTATCAGAGTCACTACACCTGGTCTTCTGGGTACCTAGCTGTACCATAAAGCCATATTTATTGAGGTTCCTCATGTGGCTGGGGGCCCTGGTGGAGGATAGCATCTGGCATTGAGGAGAATGGGCTCAAGGTGCCAGTGGTGGCTATGAGGAGGTGGGGTGAAATAGTAAGGAGTTATGGGGGTAGGCTAGTAGCAGCTGCTATGGTTTGTAGTTGCTGGCAGGGGTAATCCAGGAGGGTTGCCAGGGGCTTGAGAGATCAGTTGGGGGGAGCAGAGGCCCATGTTGTAAGATTGTTAGTCAGATAGTATAGCATGTGGTTCTTGGAGAAGCTAGTGTCAAGAGTGGTGCAGTGTTTGTAGAAGGATGGGCAGTTGTGGTTGAAGCTGGCATGTGTTGAGTCAGTGCCACAAGAGATGCACTTGCACCTCATTGAGGTGCATGATGCAGCTGAGTGGTTGATGCTTGCATAGTTTGCATAGCAGCTCTTAGACTTGCAGCCATGCCTGATGTGCCCATAGTGCTAGCAGTTGTTTTACCTGGTAGATTTGTAGTAGTCCTTCCTTATGGTGACCTAGCAACCACTGATGAAGATCCTTTCATAGATCAGGGTGTTAGCCATATCAGGGTTGGTATATGAAATCTTAAAGGATGCCACAAATTGGTACAGGGACCAGAGGTTGAGGCATTTGAGCCAGGAGGCAGAAGCAATAGACTCATGGGGCAGACTGTTCTTTGATTTGATGGTATGGAGGCAGAAGGTGTTGGCTAGATCAAAGGAGCCCAAGCATGGGACAAACCTCACTATGAAGTTGTAAACTTTGTACACCACTTACAAATTCTCACCAAAGACTCCATCAAAGAGGGTCCACTCAGCAGATAGGTGTTTCCAAAATCTGTGGGCAAAATCAGCACTGTTGAGCTCAGCAAAGTATGCACTGAATCCAATGGCTTTAAGCCCATTGACTTTTGTTTTTGGGGGGGTGACTGCAACCTTGCCATTTTCTCTGTCCCATGGAGCAGTTTTTGTGTCCAGGTCTTGAAGGAAGTTTGTCAAATCTCTTGCAGAGGTTCAAGGACCCAGTTGTTTGTGAGGTCCCTGGGAGCACTTGTATCCTCCAGTCAAAACTTGACAAGTACTGTACATACATCCCAGAGTTGATGTTGCTGGACAATGAGCATCTCTTGCACTGACAGAAGATTGATTGGAGGTATTTGGTGAGGTAGGAGAGTCAAAGAGCTAGCTGAGGCCATTCTGGCCACCAAGGCCCAGGTTGAGCTAGGGTTGGGGGCTGCAGAAGGACTTACAAGCTTGGATGCCAAGGTACTAGTGAGGAGGACATCCCCTTTAGTGTGTCAGACATGGCTTTCAACATAAGAGTAGACTCTATGCATTGGGCATTATTGGCAGAGAGGAACTCAGCTGAGGAGCTGATTTTGTTGACTAGGTCCTCAAGTCTCCCAAGTGTCTTGTTGGCTACTGCCTCTGCTAGTATGGCTGAGATGCTATCCACTATGTCAGCTTTCAAAAGAAATACTACAGCTATTACTGTGTTCTTGAGTTTGAGGTTCTTCATAGTGAAAGCTGCTGAGGCAAAGATGCTGGTCATGTGGGAGCAGTTGTAGGGATTGGCAGCAAGCAGCCAGCCTTTTGATTTGAGCCACTTGCATGCCTTGGCCAAAGATTTGATTGGGCCTGCATCAATAGTTGATGCCATAAGGGACCTGAGGTCAGAGTGGGTCAGAATCTGGTACAGGAGTTCTGAAGTCCTGCCCAGAGTGGAACCACTACCAGATGGCCTTGGGGATGTCCTTGGGAGTGGAGGCATTGATGGACTGGCAAGGGTGAGGGTAGCAGAGAGCAGGGCAGTGAGGGGCACTTAGGAGAGGAGGGGAGAACCTTGTAGCCTGGAAAAATATGAAATATGCAAACTACAAACTCAAGACTACCAGGACCCCAAAAGAGATGATGGTGGTCAGAGATCAAGGAGCATGTCAGAATAGAGCTTGGGGGAACTGAGCTCATCAATAGTCATGTTTGTAAGTCCAGTCCTACTTCAAAGGAGTTTGATGATTATGTAATCCATCCAGAGAAAACACAATAAGCATCAAGCAAATAGGTGTGATCTGTAAGCAATATAATAGAGAAAGATCTTCAAGGTAGCATCATGGTGACTCAGTCACCTTAGTCTATCAAGGCTATGCCATAGAGAGATTCTTAAGGTTGCTCATTACAGTTGCATCAAAATCACTGTATAAGGCCAAGACTCTATCCTCTAGTCTTTTAAGAGTAGGTCCCATGTCATCACTATCATAGACAACTCTATTGTCATTGTCTTTATGGTCTTTGTCATAGTCTTTGTCATCTTTGACATTACTGCCACTACCATTATCACCAGCAGCCCCACCTCAGAGTTTCCTAGTGACATAGAGAGATGGCCAAGTTGTGTCATTTGAGGGGATGCTCTTGTTATCCTCTCTAGTCCCTTGAAGTCTTGAACTCATTGCTATTTGGGGAGTATTAGACAATCAAAAAGAGCTGTGAAGGTGAGCAGAAGGGGTGAGAACCAGTTCTTCTTTAATTTTGGGCAACAAAGATGGCTGGTAATTCAATCAATCATTTCTAGGAAGCATGTATGTCTATATGAAATCATCATGGTTACATTGCTTAGACTTTTTCAAAGGAGTTACCATTGTAAATGGTGAGTAAACACTCTCAGAATGAGGACTGGGCAACACATAGGATAGCATTGAAAATTTCTAAGGAGTCTATGATTGCTGTCCTTGCCAAGCAGGACTTGAGTGAATCATTTAGTTTTGAAGCAGTAGATGTTCATCAGGAACCTCACTCAAAATGCAAGGTGAACATATTGAACTACTAGCAAGAGAAGTTCCTGCAGTCTCCCACTACTACTGAGAGTATAGAGGGCAACAGATTGAAATGATGTATATGAACATAAGGAGCTTCTGAATGGTGAAGAATGGGGACTCAGTCCAAATAGCTTGAGAAAAGAACAAGTCAGATATTTGATAATGGAAGATAGTATGAATTTACTCAGTAGTCAACTGGCATTGATGGGTTGGGTGAATTTTCTTTCTATTTTCCAGTACAGTAAGGTCTTCTGTTAGCAAAGTCAGAGATGGTTTGTTGCTGCCCTTGATAATAAGCAGGCCTTGAGTTGGTGGTACTGAGTATGTCATCTCCATCAATAGGCATTTGATTGCTATTATCTTCAGATTCTGTGTTGGGTTCATATCCATTTTGGTCTGCAACATTGAGTACAACATCCTCATCTGAAGGATGTTTGGCAGCAGAGGGCTCAGCTTGTATTGTTTCATTTAATTGTGCTGAATGCATGGTTACCTTCCCTTCCAATGCAGAAATCCTCTGTTTAAGCTTGGTAACAGTGTCTTCATGAATACTCTTTTCCTGCAACAGAGTGAGTGAAAACCCAAGGGAGTAAAAAAAATTAATAGACATATAATGCTGAGCCTACTAACCAACTTTTGCACTTGATCAAGTTGTAAATGTGCCTCTTATGTCTGTTTCAGTGCTTGATCACATTGAACTTGAAGATTGTCTCATTCAATTTAGGTAGCTTGATGTGCCTCTTGAAGAGCTGACAATTGATCCTGAAGTGCCTAACATTGAAAAATAAGGTAAGAACAAA
>JABCKS010000167.1:0-33172 GCA_018851325.1 Termitomyces sp. DKA19
GATCTCCCTCTGCCAGGTGAGTAGTTATGCTTGTAGACATTGTACAGTACTGAATATACTTTGGATTTCCCTCTGCCAGCTGTGTGACCAAGCCACAGCCTCCAGAGGTCACCCTTACAGTGTGGGTAGGAGGTTGGGCTATTCTGAGGAATGACCAAAGGCTATGTATAGTAGGTTGGTGCAATTAGATTGCTATAGGAATCTATGGTGTAAGCAGTAGTGGGCTAGTAGAGGGGTGTAACATAGTAGGCCATTAAGTGTCCAATGAGCAGGAGAAGTCTTGATATCATATCAAGTCTGAAGAACCTGGAGGCTCACCTCCAAAAGTGAGAACCTGCTAGTCAGTTAGTTAAAAATGGAAAGAGGAATATACAAGTGTCCTGAAAGTGATCTAGACACTAAGCAGTATTGTAGAGCTGATACAAAGTAGGTGAAGGTTGTTCAAGTCTGTAGGAATATTCTGTGGACTGAGACAACTATGCCAAAGAATGAAAAAGAGAGAGAGAAAAAGAATGAATTGAATAAGAAAAGAGATAGAGAGAGTAGAAAGACAAGAAGTAGACAAAAATAGGTGATATCAAGACTAGTAACTAACTATAGGGAGCTCAAAACTATATACTTAGAGTTCTGGAGGGAGCTCAAAGCTATATACTTAGGGTTCTGGAAAGGATTGGGCAAGGTAAAGGGTCCCTAAGTAGGCAGTGCCTACCCAGAACTTGGCTTCTATTATGGCAGGGCCTGGGTATAGTCTGAAGTGGGCTCCAAGGCCTGAATATAGTCCAAAGCAGGCCTCACAGTGAGATCTATAGGTATGGGATTGTCTTGAGGCAGAGTTGGCCCCTGAAGGGGCATTAGGACTCATGAGTATATGGACTAGTGATCTAATAATGTATAGTACACATCCAGGGAAATTGTTGGGGTTGGGGCTCAAGAATGCATGGTCTAATGACCCAGTAATGTATAAGTGGTAACAAGGCTCAGATATAGGGCAAGGGAGTTTGGGGAGTGGGCAGAGTTAGTTTTTTGGAGTGATAAGGTTGATGAGGAGCTGGCAGAGCAAAATTAGTGGGGTCTTGACAATAACTTGTCTCTTACTCTTCTAAGGTTGCTTGTCTTTAACAGTCTTGCTCCTTTTCACTAAAGTTCTATCTTACTTGACTAACATACTTAAGCTTAAATGCTTGATTTGGATAGGTAGCCCTGCCACTACTAACTTCTTCTACTTTTTCACAAATTCCCTCACTTGCCTTACCAAAGCTGCATGCATCACTATCTTGGTAACAAACTGCCCACTTTAACTTCAGAAGGACTTGCCATAGTACAAGTAGCCCTTTTTGCTGCTATCACACCAGTAGCAAAGCTAGGCCTCTGTAGAGTACTAGCAATTCTTTAAGTTGTTAGTAGCCCAAAAACTATCATACTACAAGAACTGTTAGCAGTCAGTCTGGCAAGAATTGCTGACACTTACTGCTCTTTGCTCTCCCTTGAAGGCCTGTTGCTCTCCCTTAAAGGCTTGCTACTCTTTTAGTGACACCATTGACTTAGCTTTTGCTTTCTTAAGCACTATTCCTGCATCCAAGCTGATGTCCACTATAGTAGTCAAGCACCTCCACTTCAGAAGACTAATCAGCTCCTTATCTATGAAAAAGTCTTATATTGGTTCCTAAAACAACATTAGCAACTGGCAGTAAGCACTAGTGGCATGAAATGACACTTACCTCAAAATTGACCTCCTCATCCTCCTTGTGCACCTTTCCCTTTCCTTTCTCTTTTTCCTTTTCCTTGAGTCTTATTGCTATTCTTAGCAATGCTGCCAACCCCTTAGCAATACTGCCAACTGCCCATTTGGAAGTTGAGGGCCTGGCCTTTCTAAGGTTCTCACACAAGTCATGCTAATATCTCTAGGATTCTTGCTATACTTGGCTCCTATCACTATCACTAATTTGCTTGGAGGATGCTAGAAAAAAAACTAGCCATCAGGAAAGAGCTCTTTGAACAACTGGAAATTACCTCAGCAATGCCACTAGTCCAAGTGATACTGCTATCACTTACCATTATTCTGACTTCCAGGTCTTTGAACAAATATTCCAGAAAAGGAAGTGAAGGTGCCTAGCAACAAATATTAGTGGAGTTAGTAAAAAATATAAGGGAAGAACTTACAAAATGTTTATCAAACTTACAAAATTAATTCTTCTCTTTTATATATAAGGCCTAGCACTCTTTATTAACCTCAACCAGCTTGGGCCACTCTATTCTGCTTTCTGCCAATTTGAACCAATGTAGCCAGGTCTTGAAAATAGCAATAACTGCTAACTTAGGGTTCATTGCTAGCTGAGCACAAATAGTCATCAGAATATATATGGCTTTCTATAAGAAAACCTTAGCTATGGCACATTGAGCTATCTGTTTAGCAATTGTGGATGCCATAGCAATAGAGTAAAGATCAGATGGAAAGATGTAGATAGAGGTGGAGAACTTGCTAGAGTCCAGCTAAGTGCCAGTCTCTTCACCTACATTATACCTTTCACTCCACCTTACTAGCTCTCATTATCTAGAATATTTACCAACTTGCCCTCATCTCCTTTTCTACTGCCAACTACCTTATCTGGTTGCCAGTGCACTTATAGGTTTTCTTCTGGCTCTCTACACAGCAGCTAAGAAGTATAAGAGTACATGAGTGTACTATATCTTACTGCACCAAAGGTGCTTGTAAGTGGCAAAAGCCATTGACCATAGTTAAATGTGCCACTCTGTAAAGTGACAAGTTGCAGTACTACTAGAATAGTAGGAAATAGCTTCAGTTCAGCAGTAAGTGCACTTATAGTATACACTGGTATGACTGTTAT
This sequence comes from Termitomyces sp. DKA19, assembly GCA_018851325.1. Lineage (NCBI taxonomy): Eukaryota > Fungi > Basidiomycota > Agaricomycetes > Agaricales > Lyophyllaceae > Termitomyces > Termitomyces sp. DKA19. The sequence goes on from JABCKS010000167.1 coordinate 2,847, forward strand.
ATTATAATATCAGTATAGGTCTGTAGCTTCATGCTACTATAGTTGGCATTAAGTTAATGCCTGAGTACATCAATGATCTATTCTCTCTAAACCAACCAGTGGTCTAAAAAAAGGAATATGTAACCCAGTAGTTACATTAGACTACTTTTTAATATGTATTTAGTAATTGACATATATCAGTAATGCATGTCCATAGATTACATAAGGAGAACATCTTGTATTTCATGACATATCTAGCCTAATCTGATATTTTAGTCTGAATTAGCTACTGTATGATACATACAAGACTATTCTATCTGTAGCCAATAGCTACAGGCTTATATACTACATCTATGGCTATACTATAACTAATGCTATATATAGTAAGTGGCCTAAGTATGTTAAGCAGTAATAACTAACAATATGTCAAAAGAAGAAATAGAGTCCAATGACTAAGAAGAGCAGACTAATACTGACAGAAGAAAATAGAGACTGGATAGCTAGTTAGTCAGATATGCTAAAGATAATGCTACACTTATAACTAAGGCTGGATAGAGTCAGAGTTACCCATAACAGGATTACTCCCTTATATCACCCCCCTCTCAAAATTTGTCAACTGAACAAACAGTGTTACCTTTCTTAATAAAGCCAACTATGACAAGTAGTAGCATGTTCTGCCCTAGAGTAGTGTCCAAAGGCATACTGGATTATCAGGTTTAACTCACTAGGAGTTGATGTAGAAAGGGCTATGGGTGAAGTTGTGTCTATCAAAGAAGCTAAAGTTACTTTAAATGAGTGAATGCTCAATATCAGTGAGTCTAGAAAGAGAGACAGAGGTTATCAGATAGAAGGAGTAGCAGCTATAGTTGCTGGCAAAGAGGCTATCAACAGAGCACTAGCAGAGCATGCTCCAGACTAGGTAGAAGTCATAGTGGATGATGCAGTATGTCTTGAAGGTGCTAGCATAGCAACTGCTAGTGAAATATTGCCTGGGTGTCACTTCCACAGTATATCAACTTACTTCTTAGCTATCAACTTTCCAATTACCATGAGGACTTCTCTGATCTGCTGATTAGAGTCCTAGATAGAGATATACCAGTAGTCTTCTTTAGCTAAGCCAACTATAAAGGCAGCTAAGCAGGTACTGGAGATGTCTAAGGCTTGTTTAAGGCCCTGTTCTTGATGACTAATCACATGTACAATAAAAGAGTCAGGAGTTTGAGGGCATACTCAAAACATGGGGTATGGCCATCTATAGGAGATAGATCCTAAGCAAAGGGGATAGTGAGGAAAACATTAGTAGTAAGGTGCACTACATATTGAAGGATATAAGAGGTGGGCATGGTAAGAATTTAGTAGTCAACTTGTGCTTTAGTTGTTCAAGGAGAGCTGATTGTATGGCTGAGCCTGAAGGAGCTAAGCAGCTACCTTTACTAGGCTGTAAAGCTGTTCAGGCAGAGGCAATAGTAGTGATAGATATGGGCACTAATCTGCTCTCAAGTTCTACTATAAGAGTTAACAGTCTCTTGATAGTGTTGGCAGAATTAGACAAATTGGCAGAGGACAGCATAGTGTTTTAAGGTTAGGGTGAGATCAAGGGTAGATAGTAGGTTAGGTACTGTAGGCTAAAGATGTGAATAGTATAGTAGACTGCATAAGCTATGAGAGAACAAGACTCTGCAGGTGAACCTAGCAAGAACAGGCAGATACAGGCAACAAGTAAGAGTGAGAGGAGTATGGAGACAGCTAAGAGTCAGGCAAGGGGTGAGCATAGCAAGTCAAATACAAATAGTAATGCTGGGATTCCCACAGTCAGTTTAATAGATAGGCTAGAAGAACACTACTATTGTTTAGTCAAAGGATATTCTATCTTATTAACTGACTTATATACTACATCTATAGCTATGCTATGACTAATGCTATATGTAGTAAGTAGCCCAGGTATATTAAGCAGTAATGACAAACAATACATCAAAAGAAGAAATAGAATCTGATAACTAATAAGGGCAGACTAATACTAACAGGAAGGAATAGAGACTAGGCAGCTAATCAGTCAGATATAATACTACACCTATAACTAAGGCTAAATAGAGTCAAAGTTACCCATCATAGATTCATCCTCTAATACTAACAGTCTTTCTAGATTGGTATAAACTAGTAAATTTATTGGTGTAAAAGGCAAAAAAAGCTTAGATAGACTGTACCTAAGTCTTTAGAGCTAACAAATGATGTCAGGCATTGTTTTGAGGGCTAAAAGCATCTAGGAGGTCTACTAGCAGTGTTGGAATAGTTATAGAGGCTAGTTAGATTAGGGTTGAAAATATAATGGTGAGGAAGAGACTTTGAGGTAAAAATAACTCTAATAGCTAAAAGGAGGCTTTCAGACAAAAATGAGACTAGTTCTGCTATAAAGGCAACCTCTAGAAGCTAGTAGCTCAGTTACATAACTATAAGAGGGTGATTCAAAATATATTCAATGTCTATGAGAAGTTTCAAAGGTCTAACTACTTACCTAGCAAAGAAAGATCTAAAGAGAACAAGTCTAAGGATTCTTAATGTCAATGTTTAGAAAATTGACTCTAGAGCTTCTAATAAAAGCATTATATAATGCCAAGTCCAGAGTTCCTCAAAAGTGGAAGTTCATCTTGATTGGCCACAATCCCTAGTCTCTTAAGACATAGCCACTCCAAAATAGCACTATTAGATAACCTTGATTTGAAAGTACTTCTCACTAAAAGACAGGGAAATAAGAATGGGGTCTGACTTGAACAGTTTTTCTAATAGTAAAGTTCTTTGAACTTCTTAACTGAATTCTCTAATAAATAAAGTATTATGGTAGTATATTTTCTAGTTATAAACTTGTTCTTTGCACTCTGATCTTTAAGATCCTTAGTTATATTTATAGGCTTAGTAGTTGTTAGAAGGTGACTTACAGACCAAGATCTTTTTTCTTTATATATTTCCATTACTCTCCTTACTTTTCTATATTTTGCCATATATTTTCCATTTTTTTTTGTTTCCTGATTAAACCTTATTCAATTACTTAAATACAAAATACACAACACATTTTACCCCTCAGTTGTCTTACTATCTCTGCTATAACTTCTGAGAGTACACTATTACTACTCCATCACTATCTAAAAAACCTATCTATTTATTTTCTATGGATCCTACATTATATTTGTATGTATAGATATTTATTAAATCAGTTATCTTGCTATCTCTGCTATAACTTCTAAATATCTTATAATATATTTATATCTACAGGTTATAGACCCTGTCTTTGCTCATTCCTGTACAAATAAAAAATTTTTATACTTATAACAGTATAATTGACTTATATGAAATACACTTATAAAATGTCTACTACCAACCTCAATAGACCACCCACAGATAAAATGCAGTTTAACAAAACAAATTTTGTCTACTTTGAAAACAGAATTTTGATAGCTGCATGGGTACATAGAGCAAAAAAATATTTGAAAGGGACAATTTCATAATTAAACTTAGCTATAAGTACACTCATAAAAACTGAAGTCAACAAAAAAGATAAAAAACCTCTAGTAATATAACTCACTAACAACCTTATGTAGGATGCCACTGCTACTGCCACCCCTTGAACCTCATATAATCTAACTAAAGGGGAGTGAGACCTATGTAATGCATGAACACTAGGACTTGTAGTTTACAATTGTAAAAATCCTGTTGGACTGGATATTAAAATAGACAGTATAGCTGCTGAAGCATAGATATTACTTACCAAAGTCTATGGAATTGTGTCCAATCTAGCAACAATAGTAGAAAATACTCTCTTTACTACTAAATTTACAGATAGAGCAGACTTTCTCACACACATCACCAATCTCTGAATTCAGTGGAGTAAGACTACTAAAAAGAAGGCTATAATCTCAAACACCACCTTTCAGTACATTGTAATGACCTCACTTTCTGAATTCTAGAATATCATTGTGACAAGCATGTATACTACAAAAATATCTACTGGCTTTATCTCCAGACTTCTAATACATTGAAAAAAACTAAGAATATAGAAGACATCAGTATCAGCCATGACCATGCTCTAAGTAAATATAAAGCTCACCAAACCAAAACTTATATATACAAATATAAATTGTCAATATACTAGCCATACAATTAAAAATTGCTACTGGTATAATAGAGGAAAAGAAGGCTAGTTTTTCCCAAACTTCTGCAACAGAGAGCAAGCCTTAGCAAAACTAGCTATATCCAAAACTAGCAAATAATCCAACCCTGCAATAAACTTGACTAATACTACACTGTAATTGAAACCTCATCAGACTTTATACATCTCTGCAGCTTTAATGTTATCTATACTAGAACAAGCACCCCCCACAGCATGCATAACAGCAAGGGTTTGCTAGCATAGTCCAATTCTATGAACTCCTCTATAGGTGTATTCTAGAAGAATATAATAGAGCTTGCAAAAGAAGTGAGGATAGCTTCTGCTGTTGACAATGAGGGCCCTGCCTTAGTTGTAGCAGCACTCAGCAAAGGGGCTATAGAAAATAGCTTCTCTGCCTTAGTCAAAGTAGCATTCTCAGATGGTGCAGCAGGTAGATAAAGATGGATAACTTTCTATAGTACAGTTATTTAACTGTGTATAGCAGGAACTTACTATAGCTCTCTCAAAGTTAAAGGAGCACTCTAAAACACTCTTAGTCATTTGCAATAAGTGTGTACCACTTATTATACTCTACTAAATAAGGGGGTATGCCTATGGACTAGAGTTAACAATAGTGTTTATTGTCAACTCATGTAAACAGGTCTATATATATCATACTGCCTAACTAGTAATGATCAAGTATTATATACTGTAGATATATATATATATATAGTTCATCCAGGCAGGTGGCATATAGTTTGCAAGGTGACAATTAACCTCTGTTTTGCTAAGATTGTTTATTTGCATAGGTAATACTTATAGTCTATACAGAGTGAATGTGTAGAGTTTGAATACATCAATTGAAGTCCCCTATATGAATGCAGTAGCTATCAACTGTATCTTGATAGAGATGGAGTTGAGCTACTACTATTGCAAATAGCTGCATATAGGCTGTTTGAGATAAGGTCAAGGCCAATGTCTAACTCAATATATAGTAAAAGACCAATCATCAGTCTATATGCAATGAAGCATTGATAGCCACATCTAAGTACAGGTTCTGAAACCTCAGATAGCCATAATGCATAATGTATTGTACCCATATGTCAATATCAAAATGCTACTTAATTGGGACTTGATTAAGTCCCACTTTCTAAGTATTGTTATTTGTATGGCCAAACATAGCCAACAAGAGAAATAGCAAGGGGACCAATTGCCAGTGACAATGCCCTTTAAGTAGAGAAAAGGCTAGCTTCTCTAAAATTAACTCCAAAATATGCTGTATAGTGTAGTCTAGTCAATCTGGAACAGTATAGAAGATCTAGTGGAACTCCTAGATAAAGAGAGTGGTATGTACTCTCTCTCTCATAGTGATACAAGCATTTAACTTGTAGATAACTTGAAGCATCAGCTGCAGCTGCTCTGGGTTCATAAGTATTGCTTAAGAAGCCCATCAATATAATTATTTATATTATGGAGATGAGCTATCCTCACCATTTTTGTTGATCAGGCAAAGAGTACCTCATCACTAATAAAGACTAAATTAATCATTAGAGACCAATAGTAGTTGAAGTACAATATACCCCTAAAGTCATTACTGTCAGAGAATCTGTCCAAGTCAGACCCCATTATTGTTTTCCTTATTCTGAGCTGTCCTTGTATTTCTGTCCTTCTATCTTTTGGTGACAAGTACTTTCAAACTAGAGCTATCCAATAATGTTACTTTAGAGTGGCTATATCTCAGGAGGCTAGAGATCAAGACCAATTAAATTGTACTTCCACTTCTAAAATTGGATTCTGAACTTAGTATTAGATAGTGTTTTTATTAGAAGCTCTAGAATCAATTTTCCAAACACTAGTATTGGCAATCCTCACACCTGTTCTTTCTGAATCTCCCTCTGCCAGATGAGTAGTTAGATCTTTAGAACTACTTACAAACATTGAATATACTTCAGATCTCCCTCTGCCAGTTGTATAACTAAGCTATAGCCTCTAAAAATTACCTATACAGTAGAACAAGTCTCTTATCTTTAGTCTAGAAGCCCCTTTTAGCTGCTAGAGTTACTTCTACTCCTAGAAGTCTCTGCCCCACTATTGTGTCCCAGTTTGATGCCCTCTATACCTACTTTAACACTGCCAGTAGACCTTCTGGATACTTTTAACCCTCAGAACAATGTCTGGCACCATTTGTTAGCTTTGGAGACTCAGATGCAGTCTATGCAAGCTTTTCTGACCCTTTACACCAATAAACTTGCTAGTTTACACCAATCTATAGAGACTATTGTCCATTCCCTTCAGATTGTCCTCAACTACCTCTTCTCTTCCTTCTCTAACCTCTTAGACAGTCCCTACATTCCCTATAACATGCCTATCAGCTCATTTTATAGCTACAACAATTATATACTTCAAAATACCTTACTCCACACTTCTCAATGCTTATGATGGAGACTAGAAGACTGGAGAGTAATTCTTTTAGTGCTATATCACCTATATTCAGTTAAGCAGTGAAGCTTTTGCCTCTGATACTTTAAAGATTGAATGGACTTTTTTTTATATAAAGCTAAGTTGCACTTTAATATATATTAATAAGACCCACTTGTTGCTAAGTACTATTATCAACATTTCTAACTATCTTATTTGCACAGTATATAACTTAAACATGACACAGAACTGTACATCTCTTTCTATTTTCTCAATTCTTATTTTATAGGTCATGTATGAGTCACATAACTCTTTATGTGTGATCTGGCCTCTAGGTCTGAAATAAGGTAGCCTTTTGCATAGAACTTTAGTAACTACAGAATTTCTAGATCATAAGCCTCATTATGTGGAGTCTAGCCTTTAAATCTAAACCAAGACCTTCCCTTAGTAAGAATTGCTAGCAACATCCTTTAGTGACAATGGTATTTTCTTTTTAAAACATATATTGAAGGACATGTGACCTTCCTAACCCTTCATCTTACTAGCATATCTGACTAGTGTTTATACTTCAAATACTGATGTTTGATATATTCTCCTTTTTCATTAATATATATCATATACTTTTTGACATTGTATATATATATATTTAATTACCATACTAATACTCATTATGCATTATGAACACTTTAGCAGACACTATTGCCTGTGATGATAATCTTTTCTTTTTAACCATTGTACTCATAAATAATATAAATACTTTCTATATATATCTAGTTTTACAATAAAGAAAATTCACCAATATTATTTCCCTCATTATTTCTCAGTTTCTTAGCTTCAGTTTTCTTTTCTGTTTACTTTTTTTATTGTTAATGGCTCAGTAATAAGCTTTAGCAACCTCATCCTTGATTTAGTATAGATATTAAATACAAGTACTTTATAGTGTTCTTTGTCTTAGTAATGCTAGCAACTATAGCTAGTGACCAGTTTGCATTCATTCCCCAGCTCCTACCAACTTCATTTACTCCCTCCCATCTTTTTCCTGGTGCTAGGCCCTTACAAACCTTAGTGTTCTATCTTTGTCTTCCTCTTTTTCTTCATTCCTATCTTAAGCAACATTTGCTTAATCTTCCTTCCTAGCTATTTAGTCCATTTGCCTTAGTGACTCATTTTTTCTCCTTTCTTAGCAACTTTTACTAGCAACTCTTTAGTCTTCACTCCTTTTGCCCTTCTATGATTCAGCAACTTAGCAACCTTTCATAACTATTTAGTGACTTAAGCTAGTAATAGTGATATTCTCTACTTGTACTTTTACCTCATCTATCTACCTTTTAGCTCTAGTTCTCTAGGATATTTACTGACTTGCTCTTATATACACACACTTTCTACTGCCAGCTACCCTATTTGGTTGCACATGTTATAGGTTTTCTTTTAGGTTTTCTCCATGACAGCTAGGCAATATAGAACCACATCAATATGCTATAAGTTTTCTGGAGAAATGGAGGGATAAAGAGTTTTACAAGTTAAGATGAGTTTAAATACAATTTTCAAGCTAAGTTCTTCCCTCTTGACTTTGCCAAGACAGCTGTGCTTTCCCTTTACAATCATAACTAGTATAGCCAAGGGAAGAGGTTCCTAAATGTATACATTGATTCTTTTCAAGCTCTGGTTGAGCAGGCCAGTTTTTCCCATAGTCTGCAAATCTGTCTCACTTTTAGGGAGGGACTCTATTCTTTTTTATGGACTAAATCAACAGCATAGCAGAAGTATAACCAGATGATGAACATATTAAGACATGGTAATAAGTCACTTAAGAGTAGTAGCAGTTTATAGAACTGAAGCAAGCACTCTATTATACTCAGCCCTTTTCTATTCATCCCTATCCCAGTTCTACTACCAGAGCAGGACTTCTATATTGAGTTCCCCTCTTCTCTGTCCCATCTACTCACCTCAACCCCACACATCCTCCTGCTCTTTCACCTTTGGACATCTCTGGAACACTGACCTATGACTTAGGGCATAACCTCAGAGCTACTTAGAGCATAACCCCATGCTAAGCTAAAAAGGGATTCAACTCCCCCCTATACATTTCTGCTACCTTGTCTTTTCCCATTGTACTTCTTACATGTCTCCTTTATTTATCTCATCACCTATCTTATTTCACATATCATATTCTTACCTGATATCTGCTATTTCACCATCCTATCTTATTTAACCTATCTTATCGCTCTATCTTATCTTATTTCATCTGATCCTCTTTATCTTATTTAGGCCAAAACTAGGAAGGATATGAGCATTACAGAAAAAGCTAAGAAAGTGCAAGAAAGATAAGAAAAAACAACTATATATAAGGGGCTCTAGCTGACAAGGGCCCTGTTCCCATTCTCTCATCTGACCACCCTTCCCTTATTCTTCACCTTCCTCTGAGCCTCCCTCTGAGCCTCCCTCTCTGAAGGGCCTGACAACCTTTGCTCCCTCTGGAACTCTGCTATTAATGCATCCTATATCTCCTTATAAACATCATCTAGAGTGGGCAAAGGATCTGTGAGACTCTGCACCTCCTACTCCAAAGGCCTCTCCAGACTCATTATTAGCCAGTAATGGGCCCCTTTCAGATGCTTCAGCTCCTTCATCTCTTACTTGATCTCTATAAATAGACAATACTTTGGACAAATCTGCCAGAAGCCATTCTAAATAAACAACTAAGCAGTGGTTACTCCATTCAAAAGACTTCAGTAGGCCTAGACTTACCTTAGGGAGAATGAGGTAAACCTTGAGATATATCATGGAACTTACTTAGAAAAGTGAGATGATGCTTTATCTGCTGGTTGGCTAGCCAACCCCATGCTTGGCCTTCCCTACTTCCTAACTCCTAGATGACACTCTCCAGATGACTCCCCTTTGCCCCACTTCACCATTCTCTACTCCCACTACTCTGACTGCTTCAGCCTCAACATATTCTCCTAGCTCTGCTCTCATAACACTGTGTACACTTGACAAAGAGTGTCCAACTCTCCTGTTCTCACCACCAACTTATAGAGCAACTTCTGGTTCTAGCTCATAATGCATTGGTTTTGGTCCAGCTGAGCTATCTCAACCTCTCATAGCTGGGCCACCTTCTCCAGTAGACTGGTAACCTTGTCTGACAGCAATGTCTCAGGGTTAGAGAGATTGAGGGAGGACTTAGAAAATAGTAAAGAAGACCTGGTGCAAGGGTGTTTGGAGCTAGGAGCCTCCTCTAACAACAAGTGACAATGTTTGGACCCTGCCCCCAAACTCAGGGATCCTGTCAATGGGAGAAAGAGGAGGGCTTCAAGACCTGACAGGTGTATCTTTAAAAGACCCACTATTCCCCAAGACCTTACTCCTGTAACTTTGTAACTTCAACCATACCTTTGTTCCCTTTTCCTCTATATCTACAGCAGCCTTGCCTATGTGAAGGCATCTCTACAGGGCTCATGCCTTGATTATGACCTTGATGCAGGGCTACTAGATGACTTAGGGTGCTTGAGCCAGGACTAACTTCCCCTCCTGCCACCCTGACTACCATTAGGCCTAGAATAAGCAACAAATATGCCAATTCTGGTATCTATCACAGACATCTTGAGCCTAGTGGAAGCATTCCAGCATAGGTAGGATGCAGGACTCCCTGTATGCCTGATAGGAGTCATACTAGGAAAGGTCAGCTTTCTGACAATAACTTCAAACCCAGTCACTTATTAGCCAATTCACAATAGAAACCCCTCCCTCTGCTGAAAATGCTGGGGTGTGGGGTTTTCCTGGGTCTAGAGGGCCTCTCCTGGTTTGATTTGAGGAGGCTCCCATGGTAGTAGAGGTCCTTCTGAGGTGCACTGAGGCTCAGAGACTTTTGAAATCTGGAAGCTGCTGCCTGCATTTCTTATTGCCCTTTAAAGACATCAGCAAACCTACTCCAGGCCAGATAGAGCAGATATACATGACAAAACAAGTGATCTACCACCTCTCTCTCTTGCTGCCAATCCTACTCTGCTCAACATGCTTTGTATACAATCCAGGCTGCCACATTGTTAGTAGTTAGAAGAGTTGGAGACCTGTACTTATAGTTGAAAGACATCATATTACCTCAGAAAGAATTAGACAATGAGCTGTTAAAAAGACTTCTAAGAGATCACTGGACTTCCATAGATACTTCAGAGACCAACAACACCCACCATATCTCAAGAGTCTCAATGCTCAGAGGGGGGGGGGTAATGTCAGAACTCTACTAATTTTGCCCTGATAGCCCCTTATCAACTCTACCACTCTGAAAAACTAACCAGCCTACTCCTTGAACTCTTCATGCCCTATATCCAAGCCTTGCTGCTGTCTATACATCACTGGGTCACTGTACTATGTATTTCCGAGCCCCAATAATTCCCTTAGACATACCTTATGCATCATTGGATCACCAACTCATACACTTCCAAGTTCTAATGCTCTCTAAGGGCCAACCCCACCTCAAGACAGTCCTATGCCTATAAATTCCACTATGAGGCCCACTTTGGACTATACTTAGGCCCTGCTACAATAGAGACTAAGTCCCAGGTAGGTAACACCTGCTTGGGGACCCTCTACTTTGCCCAATCCTTCTCAAAACCCTATATATAGCTTTGAGCTCCCTGTAGCTAGTCGCTAGTCTAGATGTTGCCTACTTTTGTCTACTTCTCATCTCTCTACTCTCTCTGTCTTTTTTCTTACTCAATCTATTCTTTTTCTCTCTCTTTTTTTCATTCTCCAATATAGTCATCTCAGTCCATAAAACATTTCTACAGACTTAAACAACCAGACTTAAACAATCTCTGCCTACTTTGTATTAGCTCTGTAACACTGCTTAGTACCCAGATTACCTTTGGGACACTTGTATATTCCCCTTTCCATTATTGACTAACTGACTAGCAGGTTCTTGCTCTTAGAGATGAGTCCCCAGATTTTCTGGACCTGATAGTTATTAGTAATGATAATAAGGACAATAGCAACAATGAATCTCTTGCTCAGTCTAAGTGACCCAGAATTGTCACTAGCAAGGAGCCTGAATTTAAAGATATGCAGACAAGAGAAGTAACACCAATAGTAATGGGTGTTAAGGTAGTAAAAGGGGTATAGGACTTGAGTGAGACTAAACAGGTGCAGAGAGAGGACCAGAAGAGGAGGTACTTGAGCTAAGGGAAGACAAGGTATGAGCAATATTGGAAGATAAAGTAGAGGTAGGGGATGAGGCTATTGAGGTTGAAGTTCCAGTAAGTGCCAAGTTCTCCATATAACTGGCAGACTTGCTAATAGTTGTCATTAGGTACTATGGACTGCTCCCCTTCTCTATAAGGTTGGTGATGATGACTTGGGCTAGCTAGATGAAGACCTAGCCCTCTTCAAGCTACTTATGCCTACTTTCTTGTTGAAGGGGTATAAAGAACATGGGAGTGACAGTTCCAGCAAGAGTTAGATGTTGCCAAGTCAGAATTAGTAGAAGCACAGATAAGGTATGCAGTCACTAAACAGTCTGTAGTAATACTAGTAGAGTATTGGAAGAACTGTCAGGCTTTCTTAGCCTAGCAGGAGTAAAATGAGATTGAGGAAGGGAAAGAGGAGGAGCTAGGAGATGTGTCTAGCAACAATGCTGACCTTGATGTTTAGTGACTGCCACTTTCTTTGTTAATATTTTTAATATTTTTGTTGTATTATTGTAGACTAGCTTCCTTAAGGGGCTTTAAAGTTTTGTAGTGTTTCAGACTGGCCCTCTTAAGGGGCCTTCAAAATGTAATATAATGAACTGGAGTTTGGAGGAAATTAAGAAGTAAAGAAAAGATAAGAAGTAAAAGATAAGTAAAATTGTATAGGGTCTAAAATTAAGGAGAAAAGACAAAGACAGAATAATTGCTATATACTAGCAATTGTCACTTGGCACTTAGCAACAAAAAGAGAAATGCTCAGTAGATCATTATGGCATAAAAACCTCAAAGACATGCCAAGTACTAGTAACAGGTCACTAAGCACAGCAACATAGTAAAAAATATCCAGATGTAAATGAAAATGTCTGTGAAGTGTTTTTACATGAGTAAGAAGATGATATAGAATAGATAAAATAAATTGATGCCTTTGCCAACGTAAATGTCCGTACGGAGGAACGCATTTTGACTGAAATGCCAGGAGCTGACATGGCAGAGCCAAGTCTATTGCACAAAGTGATGTGACTTCTTAATATCTTTTGCTATGATGCTATGTTTAGCAACTTTTTGCTAGCAATTAGCACACCTTTGGAGTTTTCACACTATGATGATTTACTGAGCATTTTCCCTTTCTGTTGCTAATGACAAATGGTGACTGCTAGTACATAACAATTAAAATGTTTTGTATTGTATATAACAGTTTTTTTGACTGTATAGTAAATGTATAAGTGAAAGACAAGGTGAAAGGACAGTCACTAAGACTTAGTGAATGGTTTTTAGTTGTTGCTTTTGTTAGTGATGTTGCTAGCATCCTCATTGTCCACAAGGTTAGTTTGTTCAAGTTCACAAAAGTAAGAAGTGTCAATGTCAAAAGCATTACTAGGCACAGATATACATTCTTTAGTGAAATAGTAGACTAAGCAAAAGACAGCTACCAGGCAATGTAAGAGTGAACTATCTAGTTTACAAAGAATATAAGCACCTCGATGGTTGTGAGAAATCACCACTAAATGGCCTAAGTAACAAGGCCTCATCTTCTTGTTATGGGAAATCTTGATCTTAGTATTCCTTATCAAGATAAGGTCATCAGTCTGAAAGTTGTAATCACAAATCATAGTAGCATATTCTGCTTCAAATTAAATAGTAGCTAAATAATGGACAGTAAAGACTGTATTATGAAGTTGCTTAAGGTCTTCTTGGTGACATTGTAGATTGATTGCTCAATAGGCTATGAGGTCAGTAGAGAATATGAGGGAGTTTAGCAGCAGTTGCAAGTATGTTGCTCATTCACTTGCAAACTGTAACATGTTCTAACCAAAATACTGAATAGCAAGCAGTACTCCATCTAGATTGATCACTGTCAACTGCTTTGAAGAGAGCCTGGCAAACATCAAAGTGAGATCATTCAACTATCCTGTCAGCACACTTGTTGTGCCCAGGGACCTAGATGTGGTGTAAGTTTTACTTCTTTGCTAAGTAGGTAACAGTCTTCAGAATAGGAGTTCTATTGTTGGTAACAGACATCTTCATATAGCCATTTAGCAATAGCATTGCTATTCTTCTTAGCAAGCATATGGAACTTAGGGTAATGCATTAATGAACAATGTTCTTGCATAATATACTTGAATCTATTAGAGAGCAGCAAAGACATAGTGTCAATGTATATCTTGTTGAATAAGGATGCTGGCATAGCAACAATCAGTAGAATTAGTACTTTAGTCATCTAATAAATCTGGCAGATATGGCAAGTACAAATATACCAAACAATGTCAGTATTAACTTGGGGCCACCAAAAGCATTTCAGTAAGGTAGAACAAGTAGCAAATAGTCTTCTATAGCCTAAGTTATCATGCATTGCTCACAGAATATATAAATCATAGTCAGTAAAAATAAATAGCTTGTAGGCACCATCTCTATTCTGTTGCCAAAGCTTACCATCTACAAGGAAGAGTATAGCAGCATAATGAATAAAAGTGGTAAAGGTGTCATCACTAAAGTTGTCAGGCCTGACTAAGTTGCTAAGCTACTTCTGGACTAAGAAGATATAGACATCACTAGCAATGGCCTTACTACTATGAGGTATATCACTATGTATTATGGTAGCATCATCAGATAGAGGCAGAAGATCATTGCTAGTTACTAATCATGGGACTGCTATATTCAAAGTGTTGCTAGTGAATATTGCTAAAGGCTGAAGAGGGTAGGCAGGCTGGAACTCAAGGAGAGAGAGAGTAGCAATTGTAAGGCTGAAGAGACATGACAAAGTAGAAGGAGGGAAAGCTGAACTTGATGAATGAAGCTATACAGTTGATCAATCCAGTTTTCATATACTGAGTTGTTGCTATTGTATGGAAGTGGGTTGCTAGGTTGCAGTAAGTGTTGTAAAAGTCCATCAGGGCCATAGAAAAAATCTTTAATATGAATAAGCTCAAAGTGGAACATTAGAATTGCCATGATCTAGTAATTCATGCTAATAGAGGGCTGAATGTCAGAGTTCTGAAGCATACCTTTAATGTAGTAAGTGTTGACTTCAATGATAAGGTTTTTGACTCCTATAAGGTACATTCATAAGGCCTGAAGGGTATAGTAGAGACTATAAAGCTTAAGCTTGGACTGACTGAATTGTGATTCTCTGTTGTTAAGTATGATGGAACCAAAATAGTTGTAGCAATGTTCTTTGTGGTTGTTGCTATGGCATTGATAGAGGTAGTAGTCTATAGCAATATATAATGTGTCAACTGCTAAGATGATAGAGTCAGGCAATTTATAGTCAATGAAAACAAGAGGCACAATGTCTTGAAGGGCCTTGATGAGGTCTTGCTGGGCATTGACTTAGTCAGAACTAAACTCAAAGAGAACTTTAGTGCATATCAGTTTTGTTAAGTTGTTAGTGCAATAAACAAAATTTTAACAAAAATCCTAAGAATGCTAACTATTTCCAAAAAGGCTCTAACTTTTGAAAGCAATCTGCAAGGGCCCCAGTGCTTAAGCAGGGCTGAGCAACTTTTGTCTGGTACTTGAATGCTAGGTGTGCAAATGTGCCCCAAAATCTTGAATGTTGAGGTATATAGGACTAACTTGTGATTTAAAAATATACCACTGCAATATTTCATCTGCTAGAGAATTTGGTTAAGGAGCTCAAAGAACTTCCAGAGTACTAAAAAATGTTAGAGTTAGTGGAATGCTTAGCAAGAATACTATTAATGAGTTTCTAGTCTTTAAGACTCTTAGCACCAATGTCATCAATGAAGCTGAGTATATTATGAGGGATCTTGGGCTGCAGGATGAAGGTGACATCATAGTGAAAACTCAGTACCAAGTTGGTCTAACCCATTGGTAAGGGTAACTAAGCAAAGCACACCAAAAGGTATCTGAAATGTCATTAAATTATGTGAGGCCAAGTTGATTAGTCACTTATTGTAACTGACATAGAGGTTTAGCATAGTGCCATAAATGTATCCAGCAAAAGATTTGGCAACATGATCTGAGAATGGGGGTACTCCAGAATGGCAGATAGTGACATGGTTTAGTGTCTCTAGACTGTACAATTCAGAGCTTACTATTCTTCTTTAAGACACAGAACTAGTAGGATCAGTAAGCAGAATTTGAGGGGTCATAGACATCAGCCTTGATCTTGTTACAGATAATCTTACATACTTCTTTCTCAAGGCCTAGAGGAATGGGGTGATTGTGCTGAACCCAAGGGACATGAGGGATAGTCAGTATCTGAACTGAGGGAAAGAAGTCAGGGCAAAAGCTTCTTTATTCTGAGTCTTCCCAAGTGAAAGCCTTTTCCTGCTTAGTGACAAGATTGATGAGCACATTAAGTTTGTTGCTAGTAAGAAAGCTAGTGTTGTGGTCCTTAACAAATATTGCTAGTCAGTCACTGGTAAATTGCTGGATTAGTATGAAAAGAGGGGGATTTGGATTGAGAGTCAGCATTGTTGCTAAGGGATTGCTAAGTATTTGTTACTTGATTCTGAAGTCTTTACTCATGTGGCCTGCAACTAGTTTGATCTTTATAGCAACAAGCTTGTATTCCTTCTTTACCTGAATACCTTTTCTTTTAGCAGCATTGTTAGCAACATACTGGACAGGTAAAGGAAAGTTAATATAGATAGAGGCTATGTCTATAATGCAAGTATAAAGGAGAAGTGTCTGTCCAAGAATCAAAGGATTAGAAATATCAGTAGAAACAAAATAAGAGCAGGGTGATAGTAAGGATGGGGAAAAATTACAGACAGTAGCATAGAGGTAGGTCAAGGAAGAGTCTGTATATGTGTAAGATTTTGTAAATAAGATATTATCATCCAAATCACAAAAAGCTATACAAGTTGCTAGATTAGTTGATTAATCATAGCTGATAATGGTTGCTAAGTTATTAGTATTGTTGCTATTCTTGTTAGTGGTAAAAGCAATAGGGTGGCTCTGTCTTATAGCAAACCTTTTGACAGTTGTTTAGTTTATACTTCCATGAGGAAATGTCAGTATGGTGCATCACATGCAAGAATTTGGATCAGTAATAGTGATGGCAGTCTTTATGTTGTTAAGGGTATTGACTACACTTCTGGTCAGAACATCAAATGGGCAACTAAGTAAGATGTCATAGCCAGAGAAACATAATATGTGGATCTGGAGGTACAAAGTCAAGTTGCCAATAGTGCATGAAATGTTGTAGGTAAATCTTAATGATTGATCTAGTATGCTATTAGTGCTCTGCATGTTCAAGATAATGCCATAGTTATAGGATAGGCCAAGGTTGTTAGCTATTTCTGTTGATATAGAAATGATCTAGGACCTGCTATCTATAATACACTCTATTTCCTCACAATTGTTGATTAGTATCATAATGGATTGTAATGACTAGGTATCTTTAGTGATAGTGAGAACCACAGACTCCTTTCTAGAAAGTAGTGACTTAATATAAGCCTCCACTGAATCAACAGAAGAGACTTTTGCCTGATCTGAGGTGAGACTATTAGTAGTGTTGGCATTGAAGCCTAGTAAAGACTGGGGCTCATCCATAGCAAATGTTAGTAAGGCTTCTTTCAATATGTTACTAGGGTCCTGCACCATGTTAGTATTCATACTAGCAAGTCACTTGAGTGTGATAGTAGTTCTGAGCTGATTCTTGATGTCTAGTGCTATCAAACAAAGCTTGCCAACTAATATTGTGACTTGGATGCTTAGAACTTAACCAAAACTGCCTTAGACTGTTCAAATTCATAGATGGATGGCATAGTTTTATAAGTGGTATTATTACATTGGCCAGAGAAAGCAAAGTTCCTGTTAGTAGATAGGGCATAGCAACTGGAAATATTGGAAAATAGGTGAACAGGAGGCTGGGGAATAGGTTCAGTAGGCTTGGTAATAGGTAGAGGATTATTAGCAATGGATTGTTCAGATACTTTGCCTTTATTAACTGACTTAGCAGTAGGAGTTGGCACTGGGTTAAAAGGGAGAGTAGTTGCTGATGTATCACTAGTCACTAGAAGGGCTTGAGCAGTGTTGCTAGTCATTCTATAAAGGGTACAGAAGACTTGTATGCTATTAATCTTCTTGCTAGCTCATTTCAAAGCAAATAGTTCTCATTTCAAGGCCTCAATTTGTTTATTCTTAGTGAATAATTGACTGGTAGTGATATTCTGTTGCAGTACCTTGTGGATTAGCAACTGCTGCATAGTTGCTTGCTCAGGGTTGGGGTTAGCATTAGATAAGAGTCTGCTAGTAATGATCTGGCCTGGATTGAAATGGTGCCATTCCTTGATACATTCTATATAAAGCTAGTTACTAAAATAGTTGGGGATCATAGCACCAGATAGTAAGACTATCTTGCCTTCAGCATTGCAACAAATTTTTGTGCTCTAGTTCAATGCAAGTGCCTTATACTATAGTATGACCAGTTTCACTACAGAAGTAGTAAGAGTTGCTGAACTGCTATTGATAGGGCTGACTACTGTTAGCAAAAGTAGTAATTAGAGAATCATTCTAAAGTCTAAACTACTATTAAAGGTCTAGTTGACAAGTCACTTGAGATCACTAAGGATATACTATATGCTAGTATTAGCACCAGGATATAACCTAAATATTGCCATTTTCTATTCCTGATATGTGTAAGGCTAGGGGATGTTATTGCCAATTGCTAAGTTGTCACCAAATTTCAGTAAGCTAAGCCAAGTTTTTGTCATGTCATAAGAGATATAGTGAGCTGCATATTTCTTTTTCTGAGTATTGTCAATAATACTATAGTCAGCAAACAAATACTTTAATTCCTTGAAGTACTGAGGGAGCTCCCTAGAGTAACTCTCATCCTATTTAGGGGCAGTTGTGTTGTTATAAGGAGGCATACAAGTATGGCAAGCAACAAGATTGTTGTTCATAGCAAGTGTTGGTATAACAGGGGGATTGGGAATCTGGTTGTTAGTAGGTAAAGTTGGAGTTGAATGAGATTCTGGAAAGAAGATAGAGAAGTTAGTAACAGATAGTAGTGATAATAGGGTGCTAAGAAAGCTTTTTGCAAAAGTACTTGGAAAGTCACCAATTAGTTTGCTAATATCAAGGAAGTTCCTAGTGGCTTTGAGTTTGTTGGCAAGAGGTCTGAGTGAGGTAGTTGAAGATGTACTGTGTGATATCAATAGTAAATAATCAGATAACTCAGTAGTGGATTCTAAGCAATGTTTTACTTAAGCTCTGGTTTTTGGCAGAATGATTATCTAAATCCCTTCTGGTGGACTCTGAAATGATATGCTTCTATACTGCCTAGCTACTGTACAGAAAACTAAAAGAATACCTATAAGTGTACTGGCAACCAGATAAGGTAGTTAGCAGTGGAAAAGAGGGTGAGGGCAAGTTGGTAAACATCTCAGAGAATAAGAGCTGGTAAGGTTGGATAAAAGGTGTAGTACAAGTGAAGAGAGTTGCTAATGCTAGTCTAAGTTGCTAGATGCTAACAAAAGGTTGCTAAGTTGCTAAATAATAACAAGAGTAAATGGATGAAGATCAAATAATTACTAAAGGAGAGAGAGAGGAGTTGCTAAGAGTAAAGAAAGACTAAGTGATAAGAAATGAGGAGGTTAGTAAGATAAGCAAAGGTCATTTAGTTATGAAAGAAAAAGAGTAAGAAGGGGATATAAGACAACAAGTCATTAAACACAAAGTCACTAGGAGAAGTCACTAAGGTCTGTGAAGGCCTAGCAATAAAGGAGTGATGAGAGACAAGGATATGAGCAAAGCTGTTAAGAAACTGGGGACAAATATGAAGACTAGTTGCTAGCTATAGTCACTAGCATTGCTAAGACCTAAAAGCACTATAAGGTACCTATACTTAGTACTATGCTAAATTGAAGATGAGTTTGCTTTAATAATGACAAGGATAACCAGAAATAAACTCTGAAGCTGAGGAAGAGATACTGAGGGCAGAGTACATAGGAGCTTTGTTGAACAGTAGTTTCTTTTATATTGTACTAAGTATGTACAGGGAGTATTTATACTATTTGTAAATAATGTAATCAAGAAAGGAAAGATTGTTGCTAAAGGTAATGGCATTTGTCAAGATGTCTAAAATTTATACTGATTGACAAGATAGTAACCAAATGTAAGTATATGATGTCAAGAGTGTGTAAAATGTGTCAAATAGAAAATAAATGCACATCTCAAATGGAAAACAAAAAAACATACCAAATGTCAGTATCTGAAGTGTAGACACCATTGAGGTATGTTAGTAATTGAGACAAGAAAGATGAAGAGTCTAAGAAGTCATATGTCTATATAATATATATTTTCTTTCCAAAAGTACTTGTGTCCCTAAAAGTTATTACTAGCAATTGTTATTAAGAAAGGTTCTTAGCCTAGTTGCTCTAGATTGAAGGGCTAGACTCCATGTGATGGGGCTTATGATCCAAAAAGTCTCATGATTGCTAAGATTCTATGCCAAAGACTACCTCATTCCAGACCTAGAGTCTAAACCACATGTAACTTGCTTGTAATTTGCAAAACAAGAATTGATAAACAACATACTAGTTTTATGCTGTATTCCAGATCATATGCTATTCAAATAAGATAGTTGAAGATGTTGTTAAGGTACTCAGTATCAGATGGGTCTTATCAATACATTGGTAATACAAATGCCATATATTACAGTATCTACATAATCAACAAAAAGTAAATGTGCTGTTAAGTGCATATACTATCAGTAACATGTTTTGAGTTCAAGAACTCAAAGTCACCTAGCTATATACAATACAAAAAAGGCCTCTTAGCTTGCCATTGTACTTGCCCATAATCCACTCTTGTCCATCATCTTTGCTTCCTCCCCAGCTATAATGTTAATTGTGGAAAGGAGGGGCTCTGAGTCCATCTTTGATGGGGTTATTGGACTCCTGACAGTAGTCATATTTACCATATCATAATTGGTTAGTGTAATGTTAGTCACAGCTCCAATAGTGGGCATTGTACCATGTGCTAGTGTTTGTTTCCAGAGCTGACTTACATTTGGGTCTATTTTAATGTAGTAATAGAGGTTAGTAGCCTTGGGGAAAATATTAGATGCATTTTTTCCATGTACTTGAAGAGGAGGCAGTAGTAATCCTTCTCAGACATTTCTTGCCAGCTATCACACTCTAAAATGGCCAGTAGGGCTCTATATACTTCTAGGCACTGTACATATTCATTGTTGACATCTTTGAATGGACTGGTGGAACTGTTGTTCTCAATAAACTATGCCATATATAGAGGCATAGTCCACCCAATCTAGTGGAATTTGGTTATGCAATACTCAATTTGGGTCTCAAACTGGCCTACTAATGGACATTCCAGGTTAGCTGCATTATATGCAGTATCCACTTTGTAATACAACTCAGGGCACACCATGACTAGTGCAAGTTATTAGACAAGAGAAGTTTTTCCTGTGCTGTTAGAACAGAGTGTTCTACAAAGTCTGAACTTAAAAAAGGTTTACCAGTGCATCCAGTAGGTAAAATCTACTGCAATGCCATGCCAGGTGTTCTCTAACCCTGGGCAACTATAAATCAGCATGTACTATGCTATTTGATTGAGGTCAAATAGCCTCTTTGGATTGGGTGTATACATGATTTGCAGTGCAGTGGTGCTATTCTCTTTTGTATGCAGAAAGTGTGAGGGAATATGACAGCTTTCAACAAGGAACAGGTCCTCAGACCCCTACATTGAGTTAACAAAATCCTGGTAGCCAGGACTGGATATGAGGAGCTGAATTATATAGTTATGCAGTGCTAAGTTAGTGTACTGTGCAAATGACTACAGCTCTATCATTAGCATATATGCAACTATACAGTTGTGGCAGGGCCCATGTGGATTTGTATAGTATTTGTAGAGCCTTTCCAGCTCAAATGGCATGCTGGAGAACCCCCTATGTGCAAACTTATATACCATCATACATGGTATGTCTGTCACCTGACTAGAGCCATGCTCATAGGCAGTCATGCAATTAGCATTGGCACTAACAAAGACAGTGTTTGTCTAGTATGAATAGTAAAAGCAGGAGCCCAGGCCCTCACAAAACATAAGTTGAACTGCTCAACCTGTAGTGGTCCCTACATCTTTACCCCTAATTCATCAGGAATTTGCTCAGAAAAATCATTCTGCACTCTATAAGCTAGAGTAGCCACTGCTTGTGCCTTATTTGCCTTCTTTTTAGTGACTTTCTTGTTGGGGTTTATACACTGAAAGTGCTGTGCAGGTATTTTGCCTTCCTCTTCTTCCTCTACTTCAGAGGTTGACTAACCATAGTTACTCTTGTCCTCTTCAGTTGGGACAGCTTGCTGCTCTCCTTTGCTAGCAGCCACAGCTTTAGCCATCTTGGCCACCAACCCATTGTATTGTATAGGCATATATAGGTCAGTAGTCAACCTGACTACTTCAAACTGTACTGGTGGTACAGGAACCATAGTTATGCACATAAACAATAGCTGTATAGGCTCTACCTGCACTAGCACATTCATAAAAAAGCTCATAACCTCCATCTTAGTCATATCAAGGGGGAGCTTATGTCTTTAATGAGGCTTTTGTGGCTTCAGAGCCTTTAGAGCATGTATTGAGGTGGCAAGTCCCCAAGTTAAGGGATCTACTATCTCTGGGGCCTATGCCTCCACTAGAGCACTTGCCTCTGCCAACTCTATATTGTCTTAGGATAGTAGAGCTTCCTCCATCTTCTTGTCTTGCTGTTTCAGTAAGACCTCAGCTAGTAGCACCTTTAGTGCCTATATGATAGTGGTTTCTGGCTGTCTAATTAGTGCAACTATAGACTGCATAAGCATCATCAGTAGTATTGAGGCCACCACAGAAGCTATACAAGCCACTATGAGCACTACTACTTAAGTAGTCTTACCTGCTTATGGTGGTTGTAATCTAACCTGTTTGGGCTCTATACTTGCTACCTTATAAGATAGAAACTTGTACTTTGCAGTGCAATCTATCTGCTTAAGCACTGTTATGCACTGCTTCTTTATGAGCTCAATCTAGTTGAGCAACCCTTCCATTACTATCACTGCAAGATCATTTTATAAAAATACAGTTGTTATAGGCACTGGCTATCCTACTATCTCTAAGTGGCACATCAGTGCCTTCATCTCCACTATTATTTATACTTGCAGTGCATGCTCCTTAACTGGCAAATATGCCACTATGTGTATATATGACTACACCAGTGCTTGGATCTGACTTAGCCCTAGCTGATGCATGTACTTATAATGCACTTCCTCAATTTAGCACTTATAGCACTTCTCTTCATTTATATCCATTTGCATATAGATGGGTGTCTGATATAGGAGCAGCTCTTTGCAGCCTGGATAGGCCACAACTGCATATTGCTGGCTTTTTGAGTGTCAATGTGAATGTATTATTTAACCTTATATAGGTTTTCCCTCCCTTCTAGAGTTCTAGAAACTCTATCCAGGCCTAGGTAGGCCCTATAAGGCTATACACTCAATGAGTCTATATGTCTATGATGTGTCACAATAAAGAGCAACTAACACCAAAAAAAAACTCTTCAAAGTCTGCTATGCAAATAAACAACTATACACTTCCAGCTATACAACATATGACAATAGAGATTGCTATGGTCAATACAACTATACAACTATATTGACCCCTCAGACTTAGCTCAAGCATGGCCTTCATATGCTCTATGCACATCATACAAGCTCATGGGGGCATTCAATGTCCTGCAAATGCAAATACCAATCTATTGCTGCTAGCAATCTGTAATTAGATTGGAGTTTCTATATAATGTCCTCTAAACTCCAGTACACCTCTAGTTTGAGGCCTTCTGACCAAGTCTACCAATGACCTATGATGTCATCTACAAACTATTCCTAGTTGTTAGCTGTATTGAAATTATATTGTTCTAGTATTGTATAGTTTGAAAACAGTGCATTATTATTTGCCAGATGAGGTTGCAGCAGTAATACATGGAACTTTAGCATTTGTAGCACCATTGGCAATTCAAGCACATAGTTCAATGTTAAGCTTTAGTAACAAAATAGAGATGGTGCCCACAAGTTATTCATTCCTACTGACTGCCATTTATATATCTTATAAACAATGCATGACAACTTAGGCCATAGAGGACTTTTTGCTACCTGTTTGGCCTTACTGAAACACTTTTGGTGGCCCCAAGTTAGCACTAATATTGTATGGTATATTTGTACTTGCCATATCTGCCAGATCCATTAGACAACTAAAGTACTTATCTCACTGACTGTTGCTACACTAGTGTCTTTGTTCAGTAAGATATATACATTGATACTATATTTATGCTACTCTCTAATAGGTTCAAGTATATCATTCAAGAATGTTGTTTGCTAACACACTATTTTGAGTTCTGTATGCTTGCTAAAAAGAATAGCAACACCATTACTAAGTGGTTATATGAAGACATCATTTGTTGCTGAAGAGCTTTTAGCACAATTGTTACTAACAAAAACACCCCCATCCTAAAAGCCATTGCCTACTTAGCAAAGAAGTATAACTTGCATTATATTAGGGTCTCTGGTTACAACAAGCATGCTAATGGTATAGTCAAGCAACTTCACTTTGTTGTTTTTCAAGCTCTCTTCAAGGCTGTTGACAGTGATCAATCCAGATAGAGTACTACTTGTTATTTGGTCTTTTAGTCAGAACATATTACAGTTTGCAAGTGAATGGGTTGTTTCCCCTACTACACTATTATAAGTACTCATCCCCTCCTTCCAGCCAACATAGTTAAAGTAATATACTTGCAACTACCACCAAACTCCCTCATATCCTTTATCAACCTCATAGCCTATTGAGTAATCAATTTACAGCATTATCAAGAAAACCTCAAGCAACTCTATGAAACTGTCTTTAGTGCTCATTGCTTAGCCACTATCCATTTTAAAGCTGAACATGCCACTATGATTCATGACTACAACTTCTAGACTGGTGACCTTGTCTTGATGAGAAACACTAAGATTGAAGATACCCATAACAAGAAGATAAGGCCTTGTCACTTAAGCACTTTAGTGGTAATATCCTGTAACTATAGAGGTACTTACATTCTTTACAAACTAGATAGTTTAGTCTTACATTGCTTAGTAGCCACCTTTTGCTTAGTCTTCTATTTTACTAGAGAATGCATATCTGTGCCTAGCAATGCTTTTGATATTGACACCTACCATTTATGTGAACTTGAACAAATCAATCTTGTGGACAATGATCATGTTAGCAACATCACTAACAAAAGCAACAACTAAAAATCATTTACTAAGCCTTAGCAACTTTTTTTTCACTGTTACTTCACTTATACATCAACTACACAGTCAGAAAAAACCATCATATATAATACAAAAACATTAAGTCTTTCATCTTATCTATCTTATATATTTGCTTGTTTAAATACTTGACAGACTTTTATATCTGCATATTTTTTGCTATGATGCTGTGCTTAGCAACTTTTTTTTTTGCTAATAACTGGCACATCTTTGAGGTTTTTATGCTATGATGATCTACTAGGCATTTCCCTTTTTTGTTACTAGCACTAAGTGACAATTGCTAGTGTATAGCAATCATCCTATCTCTGTCTTTTCTCTTTGACTCTGGACCCTATACATTACTTTTGGTTTCTTATCATTTCTTAGCTGCTTATTTCACTCTTGATTTTCATTTACTATATTACATTTTAAAGGCTCCTAGAGGAGGCTAGCTTATGTCATGATACAAGAAAATACAAAGCTCCTTAAAAAGGCTAGTCTGCAATAAAGACAAAGATATTCAAAATATTTACAAAAGGAGTAGTGATTGCTAGATATCAAGATTAGCATTGTTGCTTAGCACATCCCCTACCTTTTCCTACTCTCCCTCAACAATTTTGTTTGCTTCTTGCCAGGCCAACAAGGTCTGACAATCCTGCCAATATCCCTCCAGTATGGCAACCAAATGCATAGCAACAGAATAGTAAGCCCTAGCCTCAAGCAATTCTGACCTAGCAATATCCAATTCCTACTGAAAGTGTTACTTAAGTCCTACCACATAATCTTCAAGGCCTTGAAGTAAAGAAGCTGGCATCATTGGCTCAAGTAGGGCCAGATCTTCCCCTAGTCAGCTCAGCATGTCATTGTCTACTTGCCAGTGAGGGGCAGAAGTATGAAGCACCTAGCAACAACTGTTAATAAGTCTTTTAGCAATAAGGGGAACTTGGATATATACCAGCACCTCAACTTTGACTGCCTCTTCTGCTGCCTCCTCTGTCTTTGAGACCTCCACCTCAGCCTCTGCCTTAACTGCTATCTCTTTAGGCTTCTTAACAATAGTTGCTATTGGTGTTGATGCTCACATCTCCACATCCTCAGCATCAGCAACAAGCTTGGGTCACTTGGCCTGAGCCAAGAGCTCATTGTTGCTATTGCTCTCTTCCTCATTGCTACTGCTAGCCTTAACTTACACATGACTTTTGAGAGGTTGCTTGCCTCTAGTGACCTTGCTGCTCTCTATTATCATCCTATCTTATTCTGTCAGCAGATTTAAGCTCAAGTGCTTGATCTGTATCAGCTTACTAGAAGCTGCTAACTCTCTCTGCCTCTTCATGAAGTCTCACACCTGCCAAACCAAAGCTGCATATGTTGCTATCCTGGCAATAAACTTCCCTCCTTGACTTCTTAACAATTGACCATGGTAAGAGCAACCCTTTCTGAAGCTATCACACTAATAGCAGGGTTAGGAACTGGTGGGATACCAACATCTCTTAGGATTGGTCTCTGACCAGCAGTAATTGCACTAAAACAACTCAGCAACAACCATAGTAACAATAGTCTAAGAACTTACTGCACCTTGCCCCATTTTAAACTGGTGTGACTCTGTTGGCAACACAGTTGTCTTGCCCTTGGCCTTGGACATCATAGTTCCCACAGCCATTCTGGTATCCACTACTATGGACAACTTTTGCCAGAAAAGGAGTCCTATCAGCTCCTTGTTAGTAAAAATGTCTTATATCAGCTTCTATCTAACTGTTAGCAACCACTGGTAAGGCCTTAGCAGCTCTGGGTGACTTACTACAAATTCTTCTTTGTTCTCTTCTTGTGTCTTCCTCTTCCTCTTTCCTTTGCCCTTCAGAGTTGTTGCTACTCTTGGTAACATCACCAACTCCTTAGCAATGCTACCAGTAGCAACTTTGGAAGTGGAAGGGCCAGCTTTCCCAGCATCTCTACAACCTTCACTATGACCTATACCCATTGCTATCACCAATTTGCATGGAGGGTGCTGGAAAAAAAATTAGTCATTAAGAGGGAGTTTGTCAAATAACTAAAGGTACCTTAATAATGTCACTAGCTCAGGCAACACTGCTACTACTTACTATCATCTCAGCCTCTAAATCATCCAACAAATATTCAAGAGAAGGCACTGGTGGAGCCTAGCAAAACCACAAACACTGTTGCTAAAGGAAGAAAAGATGAACTTATAAAATGTTTGTCATACTCCCACATTCAGTCCTCCTCCTTATACTACTCATAAAATTGTCAACATTCCTTGTTGACTACCACTAAGTCTGCCCATTCCACCCCACTGCCTGCAGTCTTAAACCAGCACAGCCATATCTTGATAATAGCAGTGACCACTAATCAAGGATTTGTCATTAAGGATGCACAAGCAATAGAGAGAAGTCAGTCAACATGACCAAGAAAAGCTTGAGCTATATTCTGCTTCTTGAGTTAGTCAACAATGAAAGAAGCCATGGGTTCAAGATTAGATAAGAGGGTGAGTGTGAAAAGTTAAGAACTTGCCAGAGTCCAGCTAAGTGCCAGTCTTTTTATGCATTTGATCCTTCCTATGTGTAGACCATACAAGCAATCATAGAACCTTGTTGACTGAGAACAGTCAAAATTTCAGCCTAAGGAAGGATGATGAGACCTATCTGTCACTGAATACCATTAATGACATCTCTGCCAATCTTATCTCCATAGCACATGACTTGGGAACATATTACTGGAACAAGGTAGCCTTTTGTACAAGACCTTAGCAATCATAAGATTTTGGTGATTATAAGCACTCATTATATAGAGCCTAGACTATGGATGTAGAACAACCAGGCTGAGAACCCCCTTAGTAATGATTGCTAGTGACCACTCTTAGCAACATACATACTTTGCTTTTAAAAAGATAATATCTTACAGACACATAACTGCTTAGACCCTATAATTTTTCTTGATTATGAATATACCTGAACAGCATTGACACTTCAAATACTGATGTATAGTATGCTTACTTGTGCTTCTATTTGATGCTTATTTATTTTTCCATTTGACATATTTTATATACATTTCTGACATTCTATACTTATAGGCAGTTACTATTCAAATATTGGTACAAAATTTTGGACATCTTGACAGATGTCATTACCTTTAGTGACCAGTTTTCTATTCTTGCTTACATTACTCACAACAGTATGAATACCTTCTATACATACTTAGTTCCACATGAAAAAAAAAAGATTATAGCCTACTACTACCTACTGCAGCCTTGGAGCACTCTGCTCATTGTTTTCCTTGGCTTCAGATTTCATTCTTGGTCTTCTTTGCCACCATTAACAGCTTAGCAGTAGCCTTAATAGACTTGTCTTTAATTTAGCATGGTATTAAGTATGGATGCCTTATAGTGTTATAGCATTTTAGTGATATTAGCAACTGTAGCTAGCAACTAGTTTTTGTGTCTGTTCCCCAGCTTTTATTTGTTTTGACTTATAGTCCTACTCCTATCTCTCTTCATTGCTAGGCCCTCACAGACCTTAGTGACTTCTCTTAGCAATCTTTTGCTTAGCAACTTACTGCTCTTTAACTCTTTTCTACTTCCTTGTCACATCTTAGCAATGTTTGCCTACTTTACTGACCCTTCCACTTTCTATTGCTTAATCCTCACTCATACTTAGCAACTCCTCCCTCCTACTCACTTAGCAATTACCTTGTCTCCCTCTATTCTTTTTTCTCTTTCATTTAGTAACTTAGTAATCCTTCATTAGTGTCTAGTAATTTAGACTAGCATTAGCAACCACTTTCACTTGCCCTTTCTTTCTATCCCTACTATATGGCTCTTATTTTTTGGAACATTTACCAACTTGCCCTCACATACCCTTCCTACTGCCAGTTACCCTATCTAGTTGTCAGTACACTTATAGGTTGCCCTTTTTGGTTTCTTGCATGGCAGCTAAGTAGTATAGGATCACATTATTAATCCTAAATCTTCTATTTTCTCAACTACACAGTGCCAGGCTAGTCCTTTTCCCCCATTTGCTTTCTGATCTCCACCTCTAGAGATCCCTGTTCATCTAGCTTTGACATATCAGGGTCACCCCCCTCCCTTTTAGGAAGAGTACCTTAATGACACTCTTCTTTCAGCACTATTAAGGCTGGATGGTCCATGGGCAAGCCCTTAGTCATCTATGCCCAGTCCTCATCCTCCATATTTTCCACAGTGGGCTGCCTAGGTCCACCATATAGTCATAGTTGCTTGTTATACTACTTTTTTGCTGTGTAGAAGTATCACACCCAATCATCCAAATCTTCCAGCTCCAGCCTATGAGCTAGAGTTGCCACTCCATCAATGATCACCTGGTCATTCTCAAAGTCCAGAAGGACACAATATGCCCTTATAATTGAGGTGCCTACAATCATATCATGGTGATCAAAGTTGGCAATGTCAACATAAATATTGCAGAACTCACCTGGGGCTTTCATGATTATCTTGGCACTATAAGTCACCATGGAACAACTCCCAATTGTTTCCAACTACAACATTACTAGTATAGCTAGTGGGGCCACACATATCCTGGCTATATGGGGCAAATAATGGGGTATTCCAGAAGTTATACTCCCTAAGTCCCACAATACTTATGCTCTATAGCTGTTGATCTTCACCCAGGTAATAAGGTAATGAGAAACTCCTTGTCTCATACTGGCAGCACCAGTTGGTCCATGGTATCCTTAGTCACCATGATTCTCACCTTGCACATACAAACCTCATTGGCTGGTTCATACACTCTGAACTTGCCCATGGGCACTTCAGTAAGGGCAAACAATCCCTTACTATCACTACTCTAAATGTAATACTTGTTCTTCTATGTTTCTAACTCAATGTACTCCTCCTCCCTCACTGGAGTCCCATCAGACCCAGCTGCTAGCTCTCCACTGACATCTACAGAATTATTATCCTGCTCATTGTTAGTGTTATTGATATTCAATACAGCAGCTGTATACATCACTTGTACAAATCCCCAAGGAGCTGGCTTAATTAGCTCCTTGTAGTCTTGAGCAAAGTGGCTGAGCTTTCCACACTTATAGCAAGTTGCAGCTTGCCTAGCATCCTTGCCTATGTGGCTTAGTGCAATGGCCATCATGTTGTTTCCAGCAGCAAGCTGTTTGTTTGCTACCTACTCTGCTCTCCTTGATTTTACAAGAGCTATGGAACCTAGTCTCAGGCTTTCCCACAGGGGCATTGGTCTCATGTCCAAGTGAGCAGTGATACAATGTTGTCACAACATTGGGAACATACAAAACACCAGAAGTCAAAATAAACCATTTATTAAGGCTGAAAACTGTAAGCCTCCTGGTAAAACAAGTTCCAACAAC
>JABCKS010000168.1:0-32955 GCA_018851325.1 Termitomyces sp. DKA19
ACAACTTATATACAAATTACATAAAGAATAATTAGTAATACTTGAATAATAATAATAATAATGGTATACTAGGTGTTGTAACATGCACAATCTGTTACAAGTACTCTGCTCATTGTTTCCCTCAGCTTCAGATCTCCTTTGTGGTCTTCTTTGTCACTGTTAATGGCTTGGCAGCAGCCTTAGCAGACTCATACTCAATTTAGTGTAGTACCAAGTACAGGTGCCTTATAGTGTTATAGTGTCTTAGCAATGCTAGCAACTATGGCTAGCAACTAGTTTTGGTGTCTGTCCCCAGCTTTCCTTTGTTTTGACTTATGTTCCTACTCTTATCCCTCTTCACTGCTAGGCTTTACAGACCTTAGTGACTTCTCCTAGTGATCTTTTGATTAGCAACTTATTGCTCTTTGACCCCCTTTCCACTCCCTTGTCACCCTTTAGCAACATTTGCTTACTTTACTGACCCTCCCACCTTCTATCACTTAGTCCTTACTCATTCTTAGTGACTCCTCCCTCTCACTCACTAAGTGATTACTTTGTCTCCCTCTTTTCTTTCTTCTCTTCCCTCTTAGTGGCTTAGCAATCTTTTGGTAGCATCTAGCAACTTATGCTAGCATTAGCAACTACTTTCACTTGCCCCCTTTTCCATCATTACTTAATGGCTCTTGTTTTCTGGGACATTTACTGACTTGCCCTCACACACACTTCCTACTGCCAGCTACCCTATCTAGTTGCCAGTGCATTTATAGATTGTCCTTTTAGTTTCCTGCATGGCAGCTAGGCAGCATAGGAGCACATTCTTTTGGAGCCCACCACAAGGGGTTAGATAATCATTCTGCCAGAAACCAGAGCCCAAGCAAAACATCACTTGGAATCATCTGCCAAACTATTAAACCATCTGCTATTGACTTTCCCAAGCCCCTCTCAGACTACATCCTCCAGACCTCTTACTGATGAACTAGAAGCTGCTAGAAACCTCCTCAATATTAGCAAACTATTTAGTGACTTTCCTGGAGCCTTTGTGGAAAGCTTTCTGAGTGCCTCACTATTAGTCAACTATTTAGTGACTTTCCTGGAGCCTTTGTGGAAAGCTTTCTGAGTGCCTCACTATCACCACTATCTGTTACCAACTCTTCCATCTTCTTCCCAGAATCTCATTCAACTTCAGCTTCCCCTACTGACAAGCAGATTCCTCTTTCCCCAGTTATCCCAACATCTGCTATAAACAACAATCCAGTCATTCATTGTCCTTGGATGCTTCCTTGTAATGACACAACCACTCCTAAATGGGAAGAAAGTTGCCCTAGGGAGCTTCCCTGGTATCTTTTTGCTGACTGTAGTATTACTGATGATACCCAGAAAAAGGAATGCACAGCCTGCTATATCTTTTATAAGACAGTGGAAACTTGAGTTGGCTTACCAGAATTTGGTGACAACCTAGTAATTGGCAACAATGTTCCATGGCCTTATACATATCAGGAATGGAAAGTGGCAGTACTTAGATTGTATTTTGGAGCTAACACTAGTGCCTGTTACACCCTTTGTAACCTTGAGTGACTGGTTAACTAGACCTTCAATAGTGGCCTAGCAACATTAAAATGATTGTCAGACTACTACTGGGATTTCCAACATATTGCTAGATGGCTCCTTGCTAATGGCAAGCTTTACCAAAACAAAGAACATCACTTATTCCAGCAAGGTATCCCTAGGTTACTTTGGTCCAAAATCATCCACCAGCTTGAAATCACAGTTCCAGGCCACCATCTTAAGGATTCTTATGATGTGGAACAGGTCTTTGAAGGAGCATAGTAGGTATTGAAGGGTACTTACAAAGCAACCACCAAGTCTACTACTCTTGCCACATCTGTTGCTAGCCCTCCCAGTATCATTCCAGTATCTACTGTTAACACCTCTGCTATGCCATCCCCTGCCCCCAAACATAAAGCCCTTGAGTTAGCAATGACTACAGTGATTGTTAGCACCCTGGAATGCCTGGAAGCCCTTTTTGCTAACAGCAGTCAACCTCACCAGCAGTAGTATTTCAGTAGTGCTTGCCACTTCTGTAGTGAAACAGGTTATACCATAGTATGTGGCACTTGCATTAAACTAGAGCACATGATCTAGCAGGGCAAAATCCATCACAATACTGAAGGCAAGATTGTCTTACCATTTGGTGCTATAATCCCAAATTACTTTGGCAAATGACTGTATATGGAACATATTGAGGAATGGCATCATCTTAACCCTGGACAGATTATTACTAGCAGGCTCCCTTTTAACACTAATCCTGACCCCAAGCAAGCAACTATGTAGCAGTCACTAATACACAAGGTTCTACAGCAGGATGTTGCTACTGGTCAATTGCTAACAAAAGATAAGCATATTAAAGCCTTGGAATGAGAACTATTCTCCCTGAGATGAGCTGGTAAAAGGTTTGATGGTGTACAGGTTCCCCATACTCCTTACTGAATGGCTAGCAACAATGCTCCAGCACCATCAGTGACTAGCAAAACCCCAGCAGCTACTCCTTTCTCTGACTCCATACTAACTCCTGCTGCTAAGCTGGCTGACAAAGGCAAAGCATCTGAACAACCTGTCACTAATGATCTGCTACCTGTTGCTGAGCCTACTGAACCTGTCCCCCAGCCCCCAGTTCACCTGTTTTCTGGCATTTCTAGTTGCTATGCTCCCCCTGCTAACAGAAATTTTGCTGCTCTGAATTGCTATAACAATGCCACTTACAGGACCATGCCCTCTATATATAACATCAAACAATCTAAGGCAGTATTCAATTGAGTCTTAAGCACTCAGGTTACTGTTTCAGTTGGTAAGCTTTGCTCTATGGCCCCAGACATCAGGAATCAGCTCAGAACTGCTGTTATGTCTAAGTGACTAGCCAGTACAAATGTTAATGCAGTGCAAGACCTAAGTAACATTTTTGAAGAAATTTTACTGACTTTTGCTATGGACACACCTAAATTTTTGCTAGGATCCAATGCTAGTACCACTAATGGACTTATTCCAGACCAGGTCAAAGTTTCTTCAGTTGACCCAGTGGAGGCTTACATCAAGTCACTACCTCCTGAGGAGGAGCCTGTGGTCCTAACAGTCACTAAGGATTCCCAGTTGCTAAGGTCCATTATGATGCTAATTGATAATCACAAGGAAGTAGAGTGCATCACAGATAGCAGGTCTCAAATCATTTCCATGTCAGCAGAAGTTACTAATGACCTTGGCTTGTCCTATAACCCCAGTATCATTTTGAATATGCAGAGTACTAACAGCACACTTGATCAATTGCTAGAACTTGCCAGGAATGTCCCCTGCACTATTGGTGACTTAACCCTGTATCTTCAGATCCACATACTTTAGTCCCCTGTTTATGACATTCTACTGGGCCACCCATTCAACATTCAACAGAAGTGTGGTCAATACTCTTAGCAACATTGAGACCACCATCACCATTACCAACCCCAACTCTGGCATGTGACACATGATCCTGATATTTCCTCATGGAAAGTACAAAAGAAACAATCACCAAAAGTTTTCTATGAGACAGAACTACCCTAGTTCTTTCAGCACCAAGCTGAATAGTGATGACACTGACAACTTAGTGACAATTATCAGCAATGATCATTCAACTGGTCTAGTGACATGTATAGCTTCTTGTGATTTGAATGATGATATCTTACTTACAAAATCTTGCACATATATAGACTCTTCTTTTGCCTACCTCTATGCTACCACTTATGATTTTTCCCCTTCTTTGCTATCTCCTTAGTCTTATTTTGTTTTGCCTGATTCTTCTAATCCTTTAATTCTTGGACAGATGTTACTTCTTGATACTTACATTACAGATATTGCCCCTACCTATATCAACTTTCCTTTCCCTGCTCAATATGTCACTAACAAGACCACTAAACAAAAAGGTGTTTAGGTGAAGAAGAAATACAAGCTAGTCACTATGAAGATCAAACCTGTCACCAGTCATGTTAGCAAAGATTTCAGAATCAAGTGACAGATCCTTGGCAATCCTCTAGTAACAATACTAGCACTTGACCCAAATCCTCCTCCTTTCATACTGACTCAGTGATTCACTAGTCACTAACAATCAACATTTGTTAAGGACCACAATAATGGCTTTCTTACTAGTAACCAACTAGACATCCTTATCAATCTTATTGCTAAGCAAGAAAAGGCATTTGCTTGGGAAGATTCAAAACAAGAAAGCTTTTGCCTCAACTTCTTTCCCTCAGTCAGGATACTAACCATCCTCCATATTCTTTGGGTTCAACATAATTGCCCTATTCCCCCAAGTCTTGAGAAAGAAGTATGCAGGATCATTTGTGACAAGATCAAGGCTGGTATCTATAAGCCCTTGAACTTGGCTTACCAATCCTACTGGTTCTGTATCCTTAAGAAGAATGGTAAGCTCCAGATTGTGCACAGTCTAGAGCCACTAAACTGTGTCACCATTTGCCACTCTGGAGTACCCCCTTTCCTAGATCATATTGCTGAATCTTTTACTGGACATATTTGTGGAGCAACACTGGACCTTTTTGTTGGTTATGATGAGCAACTAATCAACCCAGCCTCATATGACTTAATGACATTCCAGACACCATTTGGTGCACTCTGCTTAGTGACCTTACCAATGGGTTGGACCAACTCTGTACCAATCTTCCACAATAACATTACTTTCATTCTACAGCCCAAGATTCTCTATAACATGCTCAGCTTCATAGACAATGTTGGTGCTAAAGGTCTCAAAGACTGGAAGCTCATTAATGGTATTCCTGCTAAGCATCCTACTAACTCAAACATTTGCTTAGCACTCTGGAAGTTCTTTGAACTCCTTAACTGGATCCTTCAGTAAATGAAGTATTGTAGCAGTATGCTTTCAGGACACAAGCTAGTTCTATACACCTCTACATTCAAGATCTTGGGACACATTTGCACTCCTAGTGGTAGAGTACTGGACAAAAGTTGTTTAGCTCTGCTTAAGCACTGGGGCCCTTGCAAGTTGCTATTGAAAGTTAGAGCCTTTTTGGGTACAGTTGGTATCCTTAGAATTTTTGTTAAGAATTTCATTCACCACACTAATGACTTAACAAAACTTACACATAACAGAGTCCCTTTCAAGTTCAGTCCAGACCAAGTTAATGCCCAACAAGACCTCATTAAGGCCCTACAAGATGCTAAGCCCCTAGTTTCCATTGACTATGAATTGTCTGACCCAGTCATCTTAGCAGTTAATACATCATACATTGCTATAGGCTACTACCTCTGCTAGTGCCATAGCAACAACCATAAAAAATGTCACTATAATCATTTTGGATCCATCACACTTAACAACAGGGAATCACAATTTAGTCAGCCCAAGCTTGAGCTCTATGGTCTTTACTATGCCCTTCAAGCTTTAAGAATGTACTTTATAGGACTCAGGAACCTAATCATCAAAGCCAATGCTCATTATGTTAAGGGTATGCTCCAGAACCCTAACATTGAGCCTTCTGCTAGCATGAATTGCTGGATCATGGCAATCCTGATGTTCTACTTTGAGCTTGTACATATTAAAGGTACCTTCCATAGTCCAGATGGACTTTCACAACAACCACTACAGCCTAGCAACTCCCTTCCAGATGATAGCAACAACTTGGTATATGAGGATTGGATCAATCAACTTCATGGCTTCATTCACCAAGTTCAGCTTCCCCTCCCTCTACTTTGCCACATCTTTTCAGCCTCACAATCATTACCCCCAGGCCTTGAGTTTCAGCCCTTAGTGACATTTGTTAGTGACACTCAAGATACAGCTGCTCCATGCCTAGCAATTAGCAATGACTTTTTGCCTCTATGAGATGACACTACCACAACTTATAACAATGTCCCCTGTACCACTAAGGCCATTGCTAGTGATGCTCATATCTTGTTGGTCCAGAAGTGGCTTAGCAACTTAGTCAGGCCTGATGACCCTAATGATGACACCTATGCCACCTTCATTTGCTATGCCACTATGTTCTTCATTGCAGATGGTAAGCTTTAGCAACAAAATAGAGATGGAACCCACAAGTTGTTCATTCCTACTGACCACCACTTACATATCTTATGAGCTAATGCATGCCATTCAGCATAATACCTCCTGGACAGAGTCCATCCAGCAGCTGAACAGCCCCATGTCAAACAAGACCAAAACATCTGTGCAACAAAGTGCTGCAAGGCCAAGCAAAGAGGCAACAAATGGATGGACTGCACACAAGGTGACATCAAC
Source organism: Termitomyces sp. DKA19 (assembly GCA_018851325.1). Taxonomy (NCBI): domain Eukaryota; kingdom Fungi; phylum Basidiomycota; class Agaricomycetes; order Agaricales; family Lyophyllaceae; genus Termitomyces; species Termitomyces sp. DKA19. Next base: position 6,269 of record JABCKS010000168.1, read on the forward strand.
CTGCAGATACACTAAGCTTGCAAAGACAGCCATGCAAGGCAGCTCCAGCAACACTAAACTCCTGCTGGTTTCCCTCAGATACTCTCTGCTCCCCACAAGCATAAGTGCAACATCCCAACATGCCCTTGAAGTGATCATTACCACTTGGAAAGACTACTGGAAGCTCTTCCCATGCAATGCTAATAGCCACATGATCAACCAAATGCACCCATCCAAGAAGTATATCTGCCTCATCAAGCCCTTCAAACAATGCTACTCCTTCCTCTTCATTCAACTCCACACATGACACATTGCCCGCAACCAATATTTGTTTTGCATCTGGCAATTTAAAACCCCAGTCTGTCCCCACTGCAGTAACTTAGTAGTTGAAACAGTATGCCACCTGCTTGTAGAGTGCCAGCATTACCAGTTCAAGCATCACCACTATCTCTGCCACAAACTATGCTGTAAAGCTGAGTTGCCCTCTTACCTGCTAGCATATTACAATTCATTAAAACGCACATTTAGATTTGTTGATACCACCAACTGTCTCAAGCCCCCCAAAACTGATTGTGCCCAACAACTCTAGAAATTATCTTTGTTGCATTCTCAATCCACGTCCCATTTTGAAATGAGGTTCGATTCAGGTGAATGGACCGACTTTTATACCTCATACCATGTGTAAACCTTACGTCAAGAACTTTAATTCTTCATTGAGGAAGCGTTCAGAACTGCTACATAACAGGGGCTTCCCATTTGAACCAAGTGTCAAGATACTTGGCGCTTTCCGTTTGAACAGGTGTCAAGATACTTACGTTGAATAGAGCGGCAATAATATCGATGCGTTATTAACCAAGATTGGTTCGACGTCTGTTGCTTCTCCGGATCTCCTCTAATGACCTTCCTTGACACAACAATAAATGTCTGCCGATAACGGGCTCCGACCCGACTTCTGATAAATACTAGTAGATTTTGTAGGAGTTACTACCAACCATCCTTCAGCCCCATCACAGATTTCTTCCAATGCTGACACGTGTTCTACTAACTTTCTCTACTCTTTTCCTGTCACAGTTTTCTCTGGTCTCGGCATCTGAGAACAAGATAGACCAAACCAATGCAACTGTGCTTTCCGAAGACCAAAAATGTCCGCACGGACTCCACTCAGGCTTCCACTCCAGCGAGTGGCAATTCACAGTACCCGCTAGTGTCTTCCTCAGTAAGACTGGGTCATTTCTCCACGCGGAATGGTATGTAAGTTAATTCCCGTTTATCGACGTGTTGACTGGTTTTCAATACCTTTCAACGTCGGACATAGAGTGGAACCATCAACTCAACGCATGGCCAAGACAACGTTATCGGCGCGACGCGCAGTGCAATATACAATGGTACTTCTTACATGGAGCGCCTAGTGGGCTACAATCACTCGCCGGCGGAATCAGTCATCCGATTTTCGCTTGTCAATGGCCCAGTGAAGTTGCAAGATATGATATTTCATTCGTATACCGAGGAGTTCAGGGCAATGAGTATATGTGGGGGAAAAGCAACGTATTACACTATGACGGCAAATTACTGCACGAATGATGTCGTCGGCGTGTATAATCTCTATGATGTGTACAGGACGAAAGTAGTTCAGGCTGTGGCGAATGGGTTGGGTGCATTGATCTTTCGCGGAACTTGCCCTATCGGTAAGATTCTGGCTACCTTGGCGCGAATGCCCTGCTCACACTTGAATAGTTAGACAAAATTAGTTATCCAAAGGAGTGCTACGATGGTTCGAGTGGATATTGGTGTGACGAGAAGCATAGTATTGATATAATTTGCAGCGTACAAATTCTGGATCAAGACTTGTAGTCAATAGTTTCTCCCAGTTGAAAGTGAGTAATGTCGAGAAAAGCAAAGAATGAACTTGGCTTGTTCCAGTTCGAAGACATAAGTAACCTAGAACAGTACATATGGTTGCACGACGTGTCTTGCGAGTGATTCAGAAGTGATTCTCATACTTTCCGAGTCTGCCCCATCGCTTCCAGTAAAACGATAGTTGAACCATTGATTAGATTTTGCGTGCCAGCGGACCATTATAAGTACTAACAGCCCCAGCGCTATGTTGAGAAAGACAGTCAATCTCTGTATTTAATCTTCTGATTTTTCAAGCCTGTGCCTATTGCGGTTTTTCGAGTGAACATTTCATTCATTATGGGAGTTGCAGGTTGGTTGCGACAATGAACAAGGAGAAACTGGACCCATGCGACGCAGTGCTTTTACGGCAATCTTGTACACTTCCTTATCCACAGGTGACCATGTGTGTTTCTAGTTAAATAGGCATGCACTGAATACTCAGTACTCATGGCCGAAGCTGACTTTTACCTCCTAAATTTTGAATCATGGTGTTGTTAGCACAGGATGCAATTTTGAAGTCTGAGTCAGAGAAGGATAATTTGTTGGAAATATACACCCAAGGTTCACACTAAAGAATGATTATAAGTATAGGTATATTCCTTAGTCCGATATAAGTGACTGAGTAAAGACTATACCTTAAGAACAATTATAAGTATATTCTACAGCTTAGTCAGAGAATATGTAAGGGTTATCAAGGTATAAGTTACTCATCCTCAGTCCAATATAAGTGACTGAGGGTTGCTATCTACGACGAGTGAGTTATAATATATGGATGTGAACAATGGCTCATTGTTCACAGACTAGCGGAGAGATTGTGTATGGCCAGTACACAATGGGCCATTGTTCAATGGGGGTCATTGTTTGATGCAGGCCATTGTTCGACGGGGGCCATTGTTTGATGGTAGTCCTGTATGACGTGTGTGTGTGCGATGACGTCATTTTAGGTCCAACATTCACTTCAGGAAATGCAGCATGTTTCCTGAGAAAAAGGTGTCACAGTGCTGCCTGGGCTTCCTTCTGTGTGATCTTCATCCAGTCCACAAACTCATCCACAGCTTTATTCTCCAAAGGTTGGGCCCAGGGTTTAAAGCCCATGTGCAGTGATGTGCTCCTATGCCACCTAGCTGCCATGCAGGAAACCAAGGTAACCTATAAGTGCACTGAAAACCAGATAGGGTAGCTAGCAGTAGAAAAGGTGTATGAGGGCAAGTCAGTAAATGTCCTAGAGAATGAGAGCTAATAAAGTAGGGGAGAAACAAAAGGGGCAAGTGAAAGTGGTTGCTGATGCTAGCCTAAGTTGCTAGATGCTAATGAAGGATTGCTAAGTTGCTAAGTGAAAGAGAAGGAAGAACAGGAGGCAAAGTAATTGGTAAGTGAGTGGGAGGGAGGAGTTGCTAAGTATGAAGGAGGACTAAGCAATAAAAAGTGGAAGTGTTGGTAAAGTAAGCAAACATTGCTAAGGTGTGACAAGGGAGTGGAAAGGGAGTCAAGGTGCAGTAAGTCACCAAGTAAAAGATTGCTAGAAAAAGTCACTAAGGTCTGTGAGGACCTAGCAATTAAGAGGGATAGGAGTAGGAATGTAAGTCAAAACTAATAAAAGCTGAGGGACAGACACAAAAACTAGTTGCTTGCTACAGTCACTAACATTGCTAAAATGCTATAACACTATAAGGCACCTGTACTTAGTACTACACTAAATTGAGGACAAGTCTGCTAAGGCTGCTGCTAAGCCATTCATGGTGATGAAGAAGACTAAGAGTAAGATCTGAAGCCAAGGAAGACAATGAGCAGAGTGCTCTGAGGCTGCAGTGGGCAGTGGTGGACTATAATCCTTCTTTTTCATGTTTAACTAGATATGTACAGAGCGTACTTATACTGTTGTAAGTAATGTAAGCAAGAATGGAAAACTGGTCACTAAAGGTAACAGCATCTGTCAAGATGTTCAAGGTTCTATACTGATGTTTGGATGGTAACCATCCATAAGTATGTGATGTCAGAAATATATACAAAATGTGTCAAATGGAAATATAAATGAGCATCAAATTGGAAGCCTAAGCAAGTATACCATATGTCAGTATTTGAAGTGTGGACACCATTCTGGTATGTTCTGTAATCAAGAAAATCAAAGGAGCTAAAAAGTCACATGTCCATGAGAGGTTGTCTTTTTGAAAGCAAAGTACAAGTGTTGCTAAGGGTTGTCACTAGTGATTGTCACTAAGAAGGTTCTTGGCCTGGTCATTCTAGATTCATGGTCTAGGCTCCATGTGATCAGTGCTCATGATTCCAAAATCTCATGATTGCTACAGTCTTGTATAAAAGGCTACCTTTTTCCAGACTTTAGGTCCAGACTCCTCATGACATATTCCCAAGTCATGTGCTATGGAGATAAGATTGATGGAGATGTTGTTAATGGTACTCCATGCCAGATGGGTCTCATCAGCAGGTAATGTCCAGTGTCCAGGAAGAAGAGTGAAAACTGGGTAGCCACATGAATATGGTTATTGTACTAGAACTTGGTGTCAGGGAGGAGTTTGTCCCAGTTGTCCTGGCATTCATTACAGAAGAGGCAGAGGTATTGTTTGAGCTCCTGGTTTATGTGTTTGGTCTGGCCATTGGACTGCAGGTGATAGATGGTGAAGGTATGAAGCTTTATGTCAAGTAGTTAGTAGAGCTACTGAGTGAAGTCTGCTGCAAACTGTGGACCCCAGTCAGATACATAGGCCTCAGAGAGGCCATGCAACTTCCAGATATTCTTCTGGTACAGGTTAGCAGTGCCCATAGTGGAGCAAATGGTGTGGGTAGGGATAAAGTGTGCTCACTTGCTACAGAGGTCCACTACTACCATAATGGTGTCATAACTGTGGGCATTGGGGAGCTCTATGATAAAGTCCACCAAGGCAATGTTTCATTGCTCTGCAGGGATAGGCAGGGGGTGTAGCTGACCAGAAGGGAGGCAATGCTGGGGCTTGGTCCAGATACAGAGATTGCATGTACTAGTGTAGGACCCAATATACTGGGACATCTGGGGCCACCAATAGTTCTGGGACACTAGCTCCAGTATTTTCCACTGGCTAGAATGACCTGCAATTTGGGAGTCATGGTGTTGCTCTACAATCCTCTGGCAGAGCTCCAGGTCATTGGGCATGTAGATATAATCTCAGAATGTCAGGAGTCTAATGCAGAGAGCTCATTCATCTGTACAGATGGACTTGACCCTGGTAGTATGTCCAAGCTTGAGCACTCTGGCTACTTGAGCAGTGAGTTCCTCTTGAAGACTGTCTCAGTTTCCTTACCTGATGTCCCAGAGGATCACCACCTCTACCCCCTTGACAGCTAAACCTTCTATGGCTTGGATTACAAACAACTTGGATTAGAGGAGCACAATACTGCTGTTGTTGTCTCCCCTAGTGCCATAGTCTGCTCTCTAAGACAGGGTGTTGGGCTTGCCCATGCTCCAGTCTGGCTTGTGGTACAGAGAGAAGTTGAAGTTGGCTAAGTAGAAGAACCACTGGGCTTGTTGGCAATTGAGCTTCTTGGCCATCCAGAAATACTTGAGGTTCATATGATCCATCCATACTTTGAATTTATGCCATGCACTCTCCAGGAAATGCTGCCACTCATTGAAGGACCAGATAATGGTCAGCATCTTTTTGTCATGGATTTTGTAATTGTGTTTGACCACATTTAAACTCTTGGAGTAGAAGGCCACTGGATGCCACTTTCTGTCCTCCCAGGATTGTTGTGACAGAACAGCCTCAGTGACAAAGTTGGAGCTGTCAGCTTCAACCCAGAAGGGGGAATCATTGTCTGGGAAGAGGAGGACAGGTCCAGAGGTGATGATGGCATGCTTAAGGTTGTTGAATTTTGTCTGCTCCATCTCTAAGCAGCATCCTTTATGGTGAGGTTAAATAGCAGTCAGGCATGATGGGAGAAATCCTTGATGAACCTCTGATAGAAGTTAGTGAAGCCTAGGAAGGCCTGCACTTCCTTCTTGTTCTTGGGCTCCAGCCACTCCATGACATCTGCCACCTTCACCAGGTCCATCTCTATGGCTCTGTGCAAGATGATCAACCCAAAGTACTTGATCTGAGTTTGTTTAAATTCACACTTCTCCAGTTTAAGATAGAGTTGGTGAAGGTAGAGATATTCCAAGACAATACATATGACCCAGCAATGCTCCTCCAGCATTTTAGTGTAGATGAGGATGTCATCAAGATATATACACACTATGCCTTCAGCTATCAGGTTCCAGAAGATGTCATACATCATTGTCTGGAAAGTGGCAGAGCTGTTGGTGAGTCTGAAGAACATGACAAGAGGTTTGAATAATTCCCAGTTGGTCCAAAAGGCAGCCTTCCACTCATCTCCCTCCTAGATCCTTATATTGTTGTAGCCCCATTGGATGTCCAATTTGGTGAAGTACTATGCCTCTTGGAGGTTGTTGATAAGCTTGGAGATAAGGGAAAGAAGGTAGCAGTTCTTCACTATCATGGCATTAAGAACCCAGTAGTCCTGGACCAGTCAGAGGGAGCTGTCCTTCTTCTTAATGAAGAACACTGAAGAAGCCATTGGGGATTTGAAGGGGCCAATATGACCAGAGGCTAGGTTCTTATGTAAGAAGGCATTGAGTTTGTCCTGCTCCTTCAGTACCAGTGGGTAGACCTTACAGCTTGCAGGCTTGGAGTCTGGCATTAAATCAATGGCATGGTCCCACTGCTTGCACTCTAGGAGCAATTCAAAGGAGGCCTTGAAGAACACATTTTTTAACACATGAAGATATGGAGGTATAATATTCCAGGGCATAGAGTTTGATGCAAATACCTGGGCCAATTGCTGGAAGGTGGTCTAACTAGTCTGGATCTTTACAATAGAGGGCAGGGGGCATAGGGTAGTGGTATATATCTGATCTTCAATCTCCACTGCTTTGTCCAGGGACTCTGAGGTTATGTGAGCTATAAACCTCCCCTGACAGATCCTCTTCCAGGGCCCTGCCATCACTCCAGTCATCCTCATAGAGGGCCTCTCTACAAGGGAATGCCAAGGGTGGGGGGTCTAGAAGATCCAGATCTACAAAGGGAAGATGGCCCATATGGCAAGCCTAAATGGCTGTGCACTCTTGAACCTCAGCCTAGCACTGTTTCTTGACCTCAGTAGTGCAGGTGGCACACCTCTGGGGGCATTAGCTTATGGTCACCTCACCCTGGGCCCAATCTACTTTGGAATTGTACTTTTGAAGCCAGGTAAACCTAAGAATCATGTCCTGTTTACCTAGGCTGATAATGGCAAAGACTGCCTGCTTGGAGTGGTTCCAGTAATGGAGCACAAGGTTGACTATGGAGTTTATGGCCCTGGCCTTATTGGGCATGCCATCAATATTGAACACCAAAATAGGCTAAGACAGCAACTATGTAGTTAGGCAGTAGCACTTAACAAAATTCAAGTCCAGAAATAATCCCATAGTACTACTATCCAGGAGGGCTGTGACTCCATGGGCCTACTGGGTGTCTGTGGTCTTAACCTTTATGTTAAAGCATAAGGAGTTTGCTGAGGGGTTTGCAGCTACTATGTACCACTGGGCAATTGGCATTTCTAGGCAGAGCAGCATAGATGGGGCCTAACAGGCTTTGGGGAGCTTGACTTGGAGTCTGGAGTTAGTATTTGTATGTCTATAGGGGCATACTAAGGTTCTTTTGTCTTAGAGTCATTAATAGTGAGAGAAGCAATGTCATTTTCTATTGACAGACAAGCAAACTTATTAGTACTTGGTGATGGAAGCATACATCTCATGTGTTGCTTGGCTAAAAATCCTTCTCCAGACTGGAGAGGGAAGCATAAGCACCACTCTCCTTTGGGGTTAATGCCAGTGTCAGCTCATCTGGTGAAAGATCCCTAGTAGCATCCCTTACAGCCAACAGCTGCAGGAGGAGCTCCTCCTGCTCTGCCATAGAGAGATAATGTACCTCAAGACCCAGCAGGCAGTGCTGCAATAAAATGCCTGAGTTTCTGGTATCTCCAGCATAGTAGGAGCATGGAGTAGTGTTGTTGAGTGGCATCAATGTCCATAGAGATGCCCAGTAGTAAGAGTTATGGTACAGGTAAACCTGATGACAAGGGTCATGGGATGGAGATGGCCAGAGCTGAGGTGGGTGCTAAGAGTGCAGGAGTGGAGTACTAGAGAGTAGTGATAGGGGCAGGGCAGTGAGTTGGGTGCATATAGTGTAGCTTCCATTGGACCTCCATAAGCTGCTATTGATCTCAGGCCACCTTATACCAAGAGGCAATCCACTTGTTATCTAGGCAGCCCTTAGTGAAGTTGTCAATTCATTTCAGTAGTGTGAGGTGCAAGCCATCCTGGAACATGAAGCACAGCTGGAGACCATCAGGGTAGGCTGCTTGCTTGACTAATGCCTAGAAAGAGTTGATACTCATTCAACATCCACTTTCCTTGCCTATACTGCTCCCAGTTGAGAGATGCATTCCATCTTCATATATGACAACACCCAGGTTATTTTCAGTGCATCAGAGTCAAAAGCATTCCTACTGAAATAGATGTAGGTGAGGCAAGACTGGAGAAAGCACTCTCTGCCAGAACAATTGCTGTCATATGCATCCAGGAGCATAGGACAGGGAATCTGCACTTGGGGGGCCATCAGGGCTGCCAGAAAGGCTGCTAGGGTGGCTGGGGGTGTTTCTACAAACAGAGGTGGCACAGAGGTCAGAGTCAGGCACTCTAGTAGTGCCTGGAGGGACTGGGAAATGAGTTCAGTGTTTTGGTGGAGGGTGGAGAGTTTGGTCATGTGATGTGAGAGGGAAAATTGGGTCAATTGCACCTAGTTCTCTAGATATAGCAGACAAGTCCAGGCCTCATCCTGAGGGGCTGTGGCCTCTGAGGGAGTGTCTGAATTGGCCAGCTGAGACATAGAATTCTGCAGTGCTTAAGCCTGGTGGAGAAGTGACAGATAGGGGGCTTGGAGATTCTGTGCAGGCTATGAGAGGCTTCCAGACCAGGATTTGGAGACTTGTTCTGCTGTAAGGGCAACTTCTGGGAGCAATGGCTAAGTCATGTAGCTAGCAGAGGGGAATCCAAAGTGTATTAGAACTGTAATCAACAATACAAATGGTAGACTAATCACCTAGCAGAGGGGAATCTAAAGAGAACAAGTCTAAGGATCCCTGCTACTTGGTGCAGTGCATCAATGGGTGGTGGAGGCATGGGAACAACTGTGTAGGCAACCAGAGATAGCTGAAGTGCTTGTTGAGGGATTACAGAGAGTTCCAGAGGTCTCCAGATATCTCCAGAGACCTGCAGAATGCTCAGAAGCCATCAAACAAGCCTTGGGGAAATAGAGCTGGTTGAGGAGAGTTGGTGTTGGACAGGGGCAGAGGTTGGAAAGGGTAGTCCCCTGGCACATAGGTGGTGTAGATGGTAATAGCCAGTCTTGCATAGCTGCCAGTCTAAGGATGTTTATGAACTTTTTCACAGTAATCCTATTTAGGTTGTTGTCAAAGGACCCAAGTTCTTTCCAGAATGTCTTTGTCTGTTTAAGGGAAATCTGAACCACACAACAGTAAAGTCTTCTCAGTGAATCCATCTTCTGTTGTTCTTCCCATGTAGTTGTTTCTTCAAATGTAAAAACTAAATTTAATCTTCTCATATATTGCCACTGTCCTGGTCTTGCTCAATATGATCCACTACAAACTTGTATGACCTACAAACTGCATTGGGTGTTGATGGAGTAGTGTCAACATACCTATAGTAATGTCTGTAGACACTTGGAAGGTTATAAAAGCCAAAAAGCAATATAACATAGAATTTTCACAACTCAACTCTAGAGGACCAATGTATTGTACTTGTGCAGAGGGCTGCAAACATGCATCAGATGTGAGAAAAGAGGACCTTGAGGACACACACAGTATCTGTATATTGTTGTAGCAGTGCATTGAACAACATGATAAAGGGACTCTACTATGGACAGATTAGTGGTAGTGTAGACAAGACAATGAGATGTACTTAATCCATGATAGCATTTGGCATCCATTTAGTCATCATGAGCATGAGATTTAAGGTAAGAAAGGAGACAAGCCTCTGGACTGAGGATTATATCTTGATAATATCTGGTGCTGGCAAAATATGCATAGCACTGACACATCTGCAAATCCTAGTGGACTGCTTGTGTCTTTCTTCTTCTTACCCTTCCTTCATCCTCTGACCTTTTTCTTGGGCATACTAATTGCACTGTTCTAATATTCTCTAGAACTCTCAGGCATTGCCATTGCAAAGTACAAGGAGAGTATGGCCAATGTTGATAGGAATGGAATAGATGATATAGAACCATATGAAAATAAACTGTATTCTCTTCCAGGAGATAAAAGCTCCAAGCAGGACCTGTGCATAGCCCTGGAAGGTCTCATGGACAAACCTACAAGCATAAGGTTCATGATTGAGACCAAAAGACAGCGAACCACCAGAGTAGACAGCAAAGGCAAACATACTTCCTTGCGTTGTGAGCCACCAAATCAGATTTGCCTTGGAAGATGCCCAAGAGCATAAGCAGAAATGACCAGACTATGAGTATGAGGGGGTGGCAGTCCCGTGTCACAACGAGCATCGCTAAAATGATGGGATAGGACCCCATCAACCTGAAATTAACAAGAGGAACGGGAAATCAATCTACTACCAGGCAAACCAAAACAGACCTGACCCTACAGGACAACAGTACGGGTGTGGCTTTGAGAATATCCTAGTGTGATTATGTGTTAGTATTTAGACCCTAAGAACAATTGTAAGTATGTTCCCTCAGTCCGGCGTAAAAAATTGTATTAAACTGTACCTAAGAACAATCGTAAGTATGTTCTGTAGGTTGATGAGTTTGTATGTAAATCGTACAGTAATTGGCAGTTACTCACCCCTCAGTCCGGTGTAAGAGACTGAGGGGTTCGTCCACAATAGTGAAAAAATATGTTACCTGTTGACAATGGGAGAATATTGGCATCAATGAAAGGATGAAAGGACAACGGATGTGTGGTGGCCCTGGCCTATGTGTGACGAGTGGCTGGTGTGATATCTGTGATGTGTCGAAAATGCCAACAGTATGTGCCGGACTATGTACATATGGTCCACAAACGCTTATCTTTACTGTTTACCCTCTTAAGTCAACACCCTGGTACCTGGATCACAAGCACTGTTGCTCCACGTAAGTTACATATCAAGATATGGTGTGTATACACGTGTAAGTTGTGTAAGTTGTCTCTGCTGTGACTTATCTTTTGCTTTTTGTAGTTATCTTTTGCTTTTTGTAAGACTCCGGTACCCTCGGTTCTTGCGAACATTCAAATACATGCTAATCCTTCCAGACGAGCAGCTGACCACCAGACTGCTCAAAATTGATCATCGAAATGCAAACCCACAGGGTCCTTACCTAACAGCCCTGTGCCTCTTTCAAACACAGTGCCTGGTATTGAAATTGTTCACGACGGCTGAAACACAGGCCTTTACCACTTGCAACATACATTGTCGCCGCCGGTGGCACCCGCGCCCCGTTCGCAATTTGAAAAGGACACCTGATAATTTACGGTTTCCTCCTGACACAGCCTTACTTCCTGGATAACGATAGATGTGTCCAACCAACTGAATATGAGTAAGGACAATGCCATCAGTGTATATGATGCCATTCCCTTAGAGGCTAACCCTCTTTTCGTTGATCTTGCCCCTCCCCTACCCAATCAGACCAACGGCGTTTCATGCCCGTCAACTTTTCCGGCAATAGCTTCCAATTGGGGACCAGCTTCTGTAGCGGGACAGCAATATATCATACTACGATGCCGACGTACTGCACGGACCATCCTGTGAGTATGTTTGATCTCGAGGGAGGAATGGTCCCTACTTGATGCATTCGATCTATCAGCCTCTGACAAATCATGTCCGTTTTTGGGTATTTGGGGAGTTGCCAGAGATGCATGAGATCTTACTCACCCTTTTTATATTGCAGTGGTGTAGCAATTTTAGTAGACCGGGCTGAGTAACTTACAGTCATCTTAATGGGATAATCCCATGTCACAGAGTAAGTAAGGTGCAGAGAACAAATGTTGCGCCGGATTGCGATTGAGTTGCTGTAATTAAGACCCTGTCGAAGTCTGACTAAGGAACGAATCGACCGTGAGACGACGTAGAACCTTCAAAGAAACTAAATCGATACGCGCTTGGCACCCTGCCGAGACTAGATTGCGCAAATGGCACGACACGCCTGAAGTTGATCATTTCATGTCAAACAAGATGGACGAACCAGATGGTATAGTCAAGTCAGGAGTGGTCAACAGAACGAACATGAAAATTACGTTTGAACAAAAGGGGAACGAAAACCACGCGTCACATGTACTCAGATAATTACTTCACTTGTTGAAATCGACGTAATACGACATGTAACAATCATGTAACAATCATGTAACAATCATATTATATATATATCCTTTATTACGTGCACGAGGCGCGTGGCGCCTATTCTGCACGGGTACTACGGACGGGAATACATCTACAAGGGCCACGGGAGTCCATGCCTCCCGCGTGAGTATGAGCAGGCCGACGCTTCCAAACGCCGTATAGACCGCGAACAACCATATTTACGGCAGGACTTGACGTGATCCATAGCGCAGAATCACCGTCCCCGAAGTTACGAAGTCTTGGTGTGCACGTGTTTCGCTTCTGTGCGGCCAAAATTCCATCAGAGCCGCGAACATCCTGTTGCCGATCGTCACCCCTGTGCTCCTGGTTCCCCAGCTTCTTCACTGCCGCCTCCCCAACAATTCGATATAATCCATCCTTCAACAACCTCATCGACGACCCTACACAGACTCACTCGACCGCGGGTGGTTTTTCCACTTCCGACCGTCTGCTCACCCCACAAGAGAGTGAGCCAATGGCCTTTGTTCAGGGGCCCCAAGCACAATGCCTGCCTTCCCTCCCTGCCTTTTTTTTTTTTTGATTTTCCTGCGTCTACTGAGTGAGCACACGACGTTGCCCTTGTTGCCACCTGACCTTCCTTTTCCTCTTCCCTTCCTTTGTCCCTTCTGTGACTTGACTAACTCACCTCAAGTATGGTGCCGGTGCTCGTGCTGGGATGGCGTAGACAATGTTGCCTACGCCGAACTATGCATAGCAAGTTGATAGTGCAGAGGCCATACAGTCCTGTTTTGTGTTCATAGTACATGGTGCGACTAGAACTCTTCTGACATATATGTCGTACACAACAATGATATTCGTCAGGACATGTTAAAACGGAATGTCTGCGGTTTGGTTCAATAATACTACAACTAAGTCAGCGCTTCTCGTCCGATGATATAAAATAATCTCTCTATTCTTGTGCAGCACGAGTACTTAGACCCCGGTGACAGAGACCGAGTCATAATACGCAACTCTCTGTGAACTTTGCCGAGGTCGGACAGTTTTGACAACGATTCCCATTTGGGCGCTAATCGTGTTAGAAGTATAGTCAATCAGCATCTGAAACGCTAGTCACCAACGCTAGTCACCATCTGCCGACTGCGATTAACGCGCAGCGCAGTGCGGCTCGTTGATTGCAAGTTCTCAATGGCAACAATGTATGGGGTTCTCCGTCAAGCTTAGTGAAGCCCTTGGTGGTTTGTACGAGCGCTTTTCTTGAGATCTGATGCGTAGGAGGATGTGGATAAGTACGATCGATGTACGAGGAAATGTCAGAGTGGGTGCGCCGATGTGTGAGGAGTCGTATTCAAGCGCCACCGACTAGTCACTAGCGCGGGCCGTGGCGCCAAGGGAATTACTTTGTATTTTGGGACAATCCGAATAGTTTGATTCCGAATCGGAAAGTCCAAAAATCAGGTAAAGACTCTGTTGGGGATAATATGTACATCTGTCGTGTAGTTGCGTAGTACCGACTGGGACTGATTACTATGGAGTAGACAAGGGGTGCGCAAAAAAGTCATGAGGACAATGTTCTATTTTGCGTTATTTTGCGTTGTAGATCTATACCCTTCTATTTTGGGAAACTTTTCCCGAGTAACGACGCATATGAAAGTTGGTGCGGCTGTGTGGAATGTATCCTCACACGGACACCTTCGATCCAGGGTGCTGTGAGGGTCACTACGGCTAGCCATTCCTCCTCGGTCAAAGGCAGAACACCTATGTGAAGACATAAAACAAGAATCCATTGGAACAGTTGCCAGCTATAGCTGCATAATAAATCTTAAGATATCAGGAGAAATGTATTGACTAGGCAATGTAACTGTCGTACACTATGTTACTGGAGACATAAATTCTCGATGCTCAGAGTGATGTCTTCATAATAATGAAATATTATGTGCACATTTGCTCTGTCGGTCTTTGTTATATATTGCTTTTGAAAGGTTGAGCCCATGTGAAAACAATACCTACATACTTATAGAAGTCAACTTGCTTCAAGGTGGGTCCATCAATATACAGTTTGTCCAGATGATATCGTGTGCATGCAAAAAAACATTCATTGGGTTCTGTCAAAGTTTGCAACTATAAAGTTGTTTTGCATCAGAAGAAGAGATCAATTTTTTGTTGAAGGCCAGGGATCATCGTCAAGAAAAGTGCAACATTATCAGCTTGTTCAATATGTATGATAGGTTGGTCATCAATTATGATGTCATCCAAGTTGGGAGTAAAGCAGCTTGCCAAGTTGGCAAAATATACATTCCACAAGGTTGGTGATGCAGTATCACTAGTAAGAACCCCTATCAATGACTTTGATAAATGAGTCAATATTGATTTCTGATTTATAACATGTCTCTTTGCACCATATCTATCAAGGATTCAAAAGCCTCTGTTAACAAATTTCATTCATGCATACAGTATTCATGACCAATTAAACAAGAAACCTGAGACTTCCATATAAAAAAGCTTTGTCCATGAAGTGAATACAACAGTCAGTGGAAAGACATCCTTTAGGTCAACAAAAGCAACAGATAATGTCTCCTCTTCTATGTTGGCTTTGGTTAATTGCTTAACATAATATATATAAGAGTTGTAAGTGTTTGGATTGATGCTGTCAGTCAAAATCACAAATGTGCTTGGTGACTATGAGGATTAGTACTTTGAGTAAGCAACTCTCAATCTCAACCAATTAGTGACCATCCTTCTGTGGCCAATCTATTCTTCATGAGAATAGTGGTTATTACCAACAATTGATGTACTTTTGATGCAAAAGGGTTCTTGGCTGAATCTCTGATATTATCTAATTTACACATCTTCATATTAGAACAAAGTTTACAAGACATGTTTGTTTTGTTATAATGTCAGTTTACAAACCCATCTACTCTACCACAGATATCAAGTAGATACTACTAGAAAACTAAGTCAACTCAAATGCAAGGCTTTCTTTGGAATTTTCATGTTAAGGACCCTGGGACCCTCTTCTCAACATCATACCTTATGATTTTCTAGTTTTGCTTTCCTCTCTGCCATCCACTCTACCTCCCAGAAGTCACTTGCCTCAACCCCATCATCCCTCTTTGCCATCATGTCCACTTCCTCCAGCAATGGCCTGAACAACTCCCATCCCTTCTAGAGCTCTGCATTAAGAGCCCTCTGTATCTCCTCCAGAACATCCTCCAAGGAAGGCATGGAGCCCACCAGGCTCTGTACAGCCCACTCCAGAGTTCCCTCCCCCCCACTGAATGCCATCTATCACAATGAATGCCTTCTAGCCTCTTCAGCTCCTCCATCCTGCACTCAATCTCTAAGGGCAGATGGTACTCTGAGTGAATTCTGCTAGAGACCATCCTGGATGAATGACCTGGCTGTAGTCATCTCATCCAATAGACTTCACAGAAAATATTGTCTATTTTGGATAGAATATCTCTATGGTGTTGAATAACATTGCTAGATATCACATCACATAAGTGACTTCCTAAGCTTTTGTTTTCTTGATAGTGTATAAACCCTGATGTATAGCATAAATCTGTAGTATTTCTCTGATGATGTAGCTACCTAAGATCTTAAGATTTTTGGTAAATATGAAACTCTCTTCACCAGCAGTATACTCCAGCATCAGTAAAACATATATGAAACTATAACTGAATGAAGTCAGCTTATAGGGAGACTGAGTTACTGAAATACATACATGGAGCTCTAATCAAACAAAGTGAAGTTAGTGGAGACTGAGTTACTGAGTACATATATGGAGCCCTGACCAAACAAAGTGAGGTTAGGGTGAAGACTGAGTTATTGAGATATGTATATAGAGCTCTAAGGTTGAGTTTGAATCCCAGCATTGAGTTAATGAAATATGAAGACCTTACTGAATGAAGTAAGGTTGGGTCCAAATCCTAGCCTTAAGTTAATAAAGTACAAAGACCTAGCTAAATGAAGTGAGAAGGTCTGGATCCTATCATTGAGTAAATGAAATACAAATACCTAACTGAACAAGGTGTAGTTAGGTCTGGATCTCAACATTGAGTTAGAGATCTGATTGAATGAAGTGAGGTTAGGTCTAGATCTCAACATTGAGTTAGAATATCAAAAACCTAACTAAATAAAGTGAGGTTGGGTCTGGGTCTTAGCAAAAACCAAAGGCACGGACCATAGCTTGTTGCAATGAGGCTTCTGGTTGTTTGCTGATACTTGTTCTTGTGCATCATTCGTTTGTTTTCGATATCGAAGGATCATGATTGATATTGCAAGAAGTGAACGTAGAATCAATCAAAAATCTTACATCCAATTGATGTCCACCTAATTCTACATAATGCACAAAACGTCTTGCGTTGTGGTCTGCAATGTGGGGAGTGACGCGGTCAAGTGTTTTCGGAATATTGTACAAGGAGATCAACTGCGTTATTGGTCCGCGGTTCGACTACGAATGGAAATTCCTTAGGGTGGCTACACCGAGCGGTGTCCACGTTGTCAATAAACGACAGAACTGCATTCATGACACGGGCCTACCTGGTGATACCCTCAGCGACAGGAACGACGTCCGGAATGATATCTACCCCATCTTGATCTACAGCTCTTTTAATTGTGAGTGTTGCCAGGATTGTAGCTATGCCGATCCAAACATTCTCCTCCCCAAGGTAGCGCCCAGGACATTTTCTATCATGGCCGCTATAAGATTGGCAAATACAGGCTAATAAATCTGATGCTAACCTTCGTCCAAATCCGAACGATGCAGTTATATATGGCTCTCCTCTCCCCGTAGGGGCTGGAAGGAACCGGGTTGGATCGAACACAAAAGGATATTTATAGATCGAGTCGTCAAGAGTTATTCCCCTGTCCAAAAAATCAGTATCAAAAGAAATTACCTCGAATACGTAGATTCTACCTAGTATTTGTGATCACAGTAGAACCTTTAGGAATCAGCATCCCCTTGTAAATGTCATCCTCAAGTGTTGTATGAGGTACACCTGGAAACATTCAAAATTGAACAAGACAACAGAGAAGTCATGAGTGGAACAATTACCTGCTGGAACAGCGTGATTCCACCTGATCAAATCGGGGGTCAAAAATGCCAATGACAGGAAGATGTACTACCTGAACGTCTCCTGCAATACACATTCCAGGTACGGAAGTCTCTGACGATCGGTAAAATCGGGGAGGCGATCCCGGCCTATCACAGCGTCGATCTCCGCTTGGGCTTGCGATTGACAATCAGGATAGAGAACCATGGCTAAGAGGAAATACGCCAGTGTAGACGAGGACTGCCGAAATTTTGTGACTCTATTCTCTAATAACGAAGATTAGGACACATACAGTCTCTGCGCCACCAATGTATGTAATCGCAGCCGCATTTTGAATGCGCCTGTGATGGACTGGGCTATCTTCGAGCCCTTCTCCAAAAGATGACTCGAGCTGAGCTGTTATGAACGATGGTTTTGCGGTACCTTTGACCTGAAGATCGTGTTTAGTACAAGTCCCCCATGTGTACTTAGCAGAACTGACCATCTGTTCCTTTACTTGTTCAAAGGGATATTGTAGGAGTCTCGTAAATCTCCAAGCCGACTTACGGGCCGCTCCGGCATAGTATGCTCCAGGGAACCAAGCAGGGAAATATTGAACTGTGTAGTGTGTCTCGAAGCTTTGAGCATCGCAAATACTGATGATCAGCACTCACGAGTCGGAAAAAAATCAATCGGCGTGCCTCCAGGAGGGCCCATTTCGCGTAGTAGGCGGGAGACGTCCTCAGCGATTTCAACATGAGGATCAGCATCTGCGACAACTTGGTGTCCAAAGGTGAGTTCAATTATGACTGCAGTTGCAAACCTAGAAGATACTTGAGTCAATGTTGTCTCGGAAATATACAGATCTAAATACCGTAATAACGATCTTAAAAAGCCTTCAGGCTTAGATAGGAGATTTTGGGCAAGAGTGCGAGCCTCGCGAGCCTGAAGGCCGCGATATTTCTTGACTCTTTCCTTTCCGAAATACTGTTGAAACATCTTTCGTTGTGCACGGTAGTCTTCGCAATCGTCAAGAAAAGCCATTGTTCCTCCAAAGCCAAGTCTGTGTTGTAGATATGATGAGCCACTGATTACATGAAGAGATGATAGATACATTTCAAAGACAGGAAGCTTCGGCCTGTTGCGATAGTTTCCACCGTTTCGGTCGATGATATCGAAAGCAGCTTGTACACTGTTCAGGATAATGAATGATTTATTGAGAACTCTAAGGTGAACAACATCTCCTAGTAAAGCGAGTTCTTCAATAACTATCTTCTTACTCCAATGAGTCACGTTGTTTACTGACCGTAAATTTTGCTTAAATCGTAGAAGAAAATGTCTTGTCCAACAGTCGGAATCAAATGGGCGTGTCCGATGAACGGCAATGCAGGTGGACCCGGGGGTAAGGGATTGCGTTTTGATCTAGCATTGAGTATGTAAAGGCAGGTCATGGACAGGCCAACCGCGACAATACCGAAAGTGAGGGAAGACGCAGCCATTGAGGGAAGATAGCAGTTAGATGAGGGATTAAATATGGTTCGGAACCTTAGTGCAGCCAGTACCTTGTAGTACTGCGGCTAAATGTTTAGCGGACTCATGTGGCCGATTTATTGATCGACGGCAGGGAGAACGTGGTAAATCTTAAACTCATCACCATCATCGCTTAGAGAGAAATTTTTTAACATATGTTCCTTACTGTTAATGGTAAATTAAATAAGTTGGAAATCTATGAGAAAACTCTCTGAGTTTCTGCCATTTATGTCGAGCACATAGAATAAAATTTCTTTCAATTTCCCTCAAAAATCTGGAAGAACATATGGGATGTATCTTATGTGTTTCTGGGACTTCTTTTCCAGGACACAACAAAAGAAGTACAGATTGTCTAGGGGATAATTGAGGGAAATACGACCAAGGTTTCTCGGGAAACACATAACATACATGATAAGTTCTTGTTAAAATAAAGGTGAGAGGCATTGTTTTCATTATTATCAGTTTTTTGAGGAAAACTAGATCTCCTCCAAAGATATAAAAGGTTGAAGAATCGAGTTGATATGTGCTCACCGCATATGGGCCTTTTTGGTTATCCATCGGTTTCATCTAGCTTTGGTCATACCATTGAGTCAACTACACGCATGAGATGTAATTGCTTGCGTATCCGTGAGTACCTATGGATCTACTCGAGTCCGTGGGAGATTCACGCATCGGAACTTCTGTAGACATTACACGATCACATCTGTATGATATAAGTATCAATTGATAGAGATACAAACGTGTGGCGTGCACTCATTGCTCCATTTGGGTACGGAAAATCATCTGTATCATGTTTTCCATACTTCTTCGGTCCGCTTGTATCGTCTTACCATGATGGTAAGTGATACCGGATCCAGTCATGTTTTAGATCAAAAAACAAACCCCCGGATTTATAATTTGAGATAAAACCACTTTGGGTCAATGAAACTTTTGAATAAGTTCACCTGAAATAATGGATCGGTGCCTGGAGCATTGACGCCAAAATTGCCGTGATACGGAGATCTACCGCTAGAATAGTGTCTGGGCGCCACCATTCCTTGCACGGCGGGGCCCAAAAGTACTAGGCTAGATTACCATTTAAGGAAATTTCTCAGGAAAAATTGTCGGGTTTCTCAGGATTGATTTGTGATTCGGTTTCAAGCTGCGTCTGTAGCGAATAATTGTGTCAGTATATCCGAATAACTTCCGCGAAGCACCCTACCCTGGGCGTCATTGCAATTTTTCAAGTAAGATTCCATTGGAATCTCTATTCAACAGCTCGGGTACTTGATAGCCTGTATGTACAAGTATCGGCGACGCAGTGACGTCCACAGCAAGTACAGTGTACGTACGTGCAAGTTCAATCTTGTGTAAAGATTGCTCCGCAAGGCAAATGTGTCACGCCGATGTTGTACTCTTTCAAATATGGTATACCAGATTCCCTTGAAACAGGGAGCAGTAGTCCGGAGAAACGTAATATGTAGGTGAATTATCACACCGGTGAGGTCTTGCTGGTCTATGCTTGAGCTATCCGGCTTATGCCTATATCAATTTCCCGGGATCTCGATCCTCTCGTGACGTATTGTGTTATTATCCTACCTATAAAGTAGGTTTCTGGAGGCACGACCGTCGTTGTATACTTTCAGTGTATCATCGACTTCATCGCACGTCCTTCGTTACACCAATAATCATGCCTGTTTGCCTCAATGTCTCATGGACTCCTTCAGGACAAAGTTCGCACTTCACTCCTCTTTCTGACTTTCTACATACTGATTGCCTAAAGATGAAGACATCGCGACAGTGCTCAAAGATTTTCTTGGCGATCACGAAATGTTTTCAGCATACTCTTCTTCACCGTGTGCCACCAACGAAGAACTTGAAAAGTTCATGCGTAATACGATAGAAATTCATAACCTTCCTGCAAAACATATGAACAAGATTTTGCACCTAGCCGCAAGTCTCATAGAGGTTTGCCTTTCTATATGACACACTTCATGACGTTTGATTGTTCTTCAGCTGGGATATCACGATTGCACATTTGATGAGAAGAAACATATAGCACAGTACAACTGGTACGACTGGATCTTAACTAAGTTGGCCATATAGATTCAGCCGCTTGCACGCTTTACTAGGTGTTTAATTTACATCGACGATGTATCATCGAAGGACATCTCGACATACGCCGCATTCCAGGAACACTTCATCCGCAGGTTACCCCAGCTCGATCCTGTTCTTGATCTCTTGGCATCTATCCTCCATGCCATGTTCGATTTCTATCCCGTTTTCTTCGCCAATTCAATTATCAGCGCCACATTCGAATTTGTTTCGGGGACTTGCATTGAACCCTCGGTGGAAAAGCTGGGATTGTCAAGCGCTTCAACACGCTTCCCGTGGTTCCTTCGTGATCGTACAGGAGTAGCTGTGGCATTCGCTTTGATGTTGTTTCCGAAGTCCCGACAAGTGGACTATGTGACTTGCTTCCAGGTCATGGCAGATATGGACTTCTGGATATCAGCTACCAATGATCTTCTTTCGTATGTCCTTCTAGGACAATTTTTTTCAGACATTGATTATGCCTCCCAGTTACCACAAAGAAAACATCGCTGGTGAAACTGCAAACTACATCTCAAATAGAGCCGTTGCCGAAGGCAAGAAGACACTACAAGTTGTGTCAGACATTCAGCGAGAGCTTCTTCAATCAAGAAACCATATATACCAGACATTGGCGAAGACCGCAGGGCAACAGGCCAACAGAATTTGGCGAGCTTGGGAGCATGGGTATATGTAAGTTTACCTATCTCTGCACATGGCGCCACAGCTGAAAGTCATTCTCGAAGAACTTGGCACCTTCAGCAGAAGCGCTACAGGTTGGAAGAGCTAGGACTGTGATTCTCTTTAAACCATTTTTCCAATGGAGTGTGATAGTTTAATTGTACTGGGTAATAGAATACAATTTGCATAATAGATCCTTCATACCTTTCCATTAGTGGAAGCGATTTTCTGTGCTGCTGCTTTTCCAGCAGCCCTAAATTGGTCGAGAGCCGCCCATGCTTTGCCTGTAAGAATGCTTTCCCTTGCCAGTGCCGTCCCCTCTTTGTAGTTACTGGCTATTCCTGCCACTACCAGTAGTGCTGAGGCGTTGATAAGTACGAAATCCAATACAGGAACCAACTTTTGGGGTACGATGTGCCCTTGTCGTAGCCCCAAGAGCTTTCTGAAAGTTTCGGCATTCTCTGCGGGAGATCCACCTGCGACATCCTTCAAGGGATGCCGCGGCACACCGAATATCTCTGGAGACAATGTCGTCTCTGTCACCGTGCCGTTCTCGTGTAGTTGCCAGGCCCACGTCTCGCCTGCACAGCTGATCTCGTCAAGTCTTTCGAAACCGCATACGACCATTGCACGTTCGACACCGCCGTCTCGCAAAGAACGCGCAAATGTTGGTCCAATCTCACGTTCCGCGACGCCAAGGACCATACCACGCGGGCTCGCGGGGTTTATCAGGGGTCCCAAAACATTGAACATCGTGCGGAAAGGAAGAGCTTTACGGAAGGGCGCGAGCTGGGCAAGAGCTGGGTGATAATGCGGCGCGAGAATGAATGTGAAGGGAACGCGGGGAAGAGGCATCGGTGTACCGGGCGTTGGAGCGGTGAATAGACAATCGAGTGATTCAAGAAGATCGGCGGAGCCAGAGGAAGACGTCGAGGCGCGGCTACCATGCTTTATCTTGTCATTCAAATGTAGAGATGACTTGAACCATTGCTGCAAACCTTGATTACACGTGCTCCCGCACCAGCAGCGACAACTGCGGCAGTTGTGCTTACATTGAACAAGTTGTAGCCGTCTCCGCCCGTCCCGACAATATCGACGACAAAGTCCGCTTCTGGAGCCTCCACGGCCGCTTTGAGAGCCCTTTCACGCAGTACTGAAGCAGCTGCGGCTAAGGACTCTGGTCTACGTTCAACACGATGGACATGTAAAGCAGTGAGAAATGCGCCGATCAATGTAGGTTCTATGGCGCCAGGGGTAAAAAGATGGTTGAGCGCGACGGTAAGATCTTCAGCACTGAAATATTCTGGAGTCTCTACGAGACGCTTTAGCAATGGCTTAAAAGTGTCGGACGAGTATTCTGCCATCACGAGGTTATCGATAGAGGTTTCACAAAGGGAGATCAAACAACCTTATCTTATCTAAGATTGACATTTGTTTGTCCTCGCCGGTCTGGCTTATATGTGTTGAGTCGTGGTTGGCTTTCGAATACAAGAGATGCTCCGTCTTCTCATATCTGATGTCCATGCGGCACTTTCAGGACTTTCCGGTTCTCTTCGCCACGTTGACCAAGATTTGCGGTATATACTAAGCATTGTATATTTCCTGCTTCCAACTGGTAAAAGATCTCAATGGAACGCGTGACATTCCTTCCATTGATGAAGCATCGGGTTAGTGTGTAATGAAGCTTCAAGGTTTGCATTAGACTGACCGCATTAACTCACCGTGACGTTAGAGACGGTAGAGGTTCGGAATAAATTGACTCTGTGTACGTGAGTCTTGCGCCTGGCATATGGTTAATACCTGGTGACTAACGATAGAGGCGGAACATATGCACACCGCTGGGATCCCAAGCGTTTGATCCAGTGTGACTTCATATATGGAATTATCTGTTCATTGCTATATCTATGTCACAGATCATCAGCATTGTGCATGTCGGTGTCAGATCTGAGCGTGACCAAGGTGGGGGATGTCCTTGCTGTTCTTTCAGACATAGTAGATAATGTTGATGATCCCGATGCCGTATATTATGGCATAACGCTTTGAACTTGATACTAAACCTAAACCTGGATGAAAGGTTTGCACCACAGTTCCTCGTCTACATATATCATCGCTTGATATCAAAGCGAAACATGTCTGACTCTGGTGAAAGGCACAATTCGCCGTCGAATGTCATTGTGAGTTGTTACATGCAAATACAGGTCCAAGTCCTTGCGTAACCAGTCTGCATTGAATGATATCTCGTTCCGGACGCTTCTTGATCTTTTAACTTCCATCATCCATTCCGGGGTCCTGGTAGTCCTAAGTTTGTAGTTAGTGTATCTACTCTTTTATTCTCCTTGGCAGCCCTCAAAGGTTCCCAGGCTTGATCTCGTGCTCACCTCTTGTCTCCTCTTTACTCTCCTCCGGCCCCGGTGATGAACATCACGTCCAGGTCATCGTCTAGGCCTTTCTCCGGGCGGTCCCAGCCGAGGTGGGACCCCGGACCACGCTGGCTCTCTTCCGACCCGTTCTGAACTCAAGTCACTTATGGCTGTCGACACCGGACCGATCAAATCGGTCCAAGGGCACACGTCAGCGGCTGGAGATGCGGGGTCGGATCCTCGCAGCCGATCAGCATCTTGGTCACTGCTGCCCTCACTTCCAGAACCCCAGACCTCAAACATGTTGTGATCGTGGTTGCCTTTAATCGTGGTTGCCTTTATGCTTGATGCCAATGTTTTAGACAATGTCTTGAACTCCCTTGCCAACCCTGTAGCTGCCAAGACTATAGATTGGACCAAGGGCTTGGTGGAGAAACTTGGCTCTACAGCCAACTTTCTAGCTGCTACAAGTGTGCTGAGTCAACCCTCTTGCTCAAGGTGACATCCAAAACCATACAGGGGGTGTCCTCCTCACTGGGCACAGTAGCAACTAAACTTGTGAGTACCCCCTCTACCACCAGCTCTGCCCCCACATGAGCCTTGATCACTAGGGCATCTGCCAGTTTGCCCTTGTCACCAGCATCCCAGAAACCAGTAGCAGTCAATGCCCTCACAGTAGATGAATGTGACCAGGTTTAGCAACATGTTCTATGTAACACATATAGTCTCTATCCAATTCAATTCTCTGAATGCCAATGTGCTAGACAACTCCACAGCTGAAGGCACATCAAAGCTGTGTGATGATCTTGAAAAAGATGCTTAAGACTCTTGACAAGAAAGTGGTATTGCTCAATGTGGTGAAAGATGGAGAGATAGACTTCAACATACTGAGAATACATTTAGTATGGCTGAAGCTAATCAGCAGCAGTGTGGCTTTGTTACTAACTCCATTACTTCTGCTCTATGGCTCAAGCATCCTGTCTCCTATTTTCCTAAGCAGATAATTGTATTCCTCAAAATAGCTTGCAAGGATCTGATAACAATGGATAATATAATATAGAACTATATTACTCTATATAATGTAATGACTATTTCATAGGAATTTCCTCTTTTGGACAATGCTTACGTAAATAAGACTAAGGCTGACAAATTAACTGCCTTTTAAGGTAATAATGTAGGAGTTGAGTCATTTCTACAGTGAAAAATAGTGAAAAATTGGAATAAATATAATAAACATCTTTGATATACTCTGAGCTATCAACATAATTGTAAAAATTATTTTTCAAGGTATTAAAATACTTATAAAATTTGTTTTGAGAAGAAAAATGTATATATTTGTCAGAGGATGCTCTGTTCCATTCATTTCATCTCATCTCATCTTACTTCATCTCACTTCATCTCATCTTAGAGCTATAGCCCCACCACCATTCCATGAGGCATATATTACAAGCCATGTGCAGCAATATAGTAAGGAGGGTACATAACTCCAATCAGTGAGGTTAGAGTTAAGTCACATGCTTGTATCTTACCTCACTTCACCTTGTTTCATTACATTTCACCTCATTGCCTATTGCTCTCCTAAGCAATCTGCTGGTTGAATCAAGGATGTTGATGCATTAGTAGATACACATAACCCTGCTAACTACTGTATAGTTGGTCTCACAGTGCAGAAGGAATAGAAGGCTATGCTGGGCAAAGGGAATCCTCAGACTTGATCTCTATGGATCTCTCTTTGCCAAGTAGGTAGTTAGTCTTGTAGATATGCTGATTGTTGAATATATCTCTTTAGATCTCCCTTTGCCAGCTGTGTAACTGAGCTGCAGCCTCCAAAGGTCACTCTAATAGCAGATCAAGTCTTCTCACTTAGGTCTGGAAGCCTTTCTAGCTGTTAGATTTAATTTTGCCTCTAAAAGTCATTCCCCACCCTGTGTCCTTTTAATCTGAGACCTCTATGACTACTCCAGCCTTGCCAGCAGACCTAGGGGATGAGTCTAACCCTCAGAACAATGCTTAATACTACTTATTACTCTTGGAAGCTTAGATGCAGCTTCTCTCATCCTTCACACCAACAAATTTACAGGCTTACAACAATCTAATGAGACCATTGCCTACTCCTTATAAATGCTACATGGGATGTGGCTAGCTCTCCATTGCCTGATGCCATTACTACAGAGCTATTAAGTCAGGAAGGCAAAGAAATAAGTGTCCAGATGTCAGCATTAGCATTGGAAGAGGTTTTTTAGGATAGCAATGAATAAAGTGTATACCTCCATTGTGTAGTGCTAACTATTTTACTGTCTTGTCAGTAGATTCAAATACAGTCTCTGTTGTTGCTGAACCTAAGGCAGAAACCATAAGCACTCTTCCTGATGTACAACATTTCTTAGTCAGAACATTGACTAAGAAGGCTCCCCCTCAACTATGCTAAAAGATTCTAGCCTGGGAATGTTGTT
Organism: Termitomyces sp. DKA19; assembly: GCA_018851325.1. Taxonomy (NCBI): domain Eukaryota; kingdom Fungi; phylum Basidiomycota; class Agaricomycetes; order Agaricales; family Lyophyllaceae; genus Termitomyces; species Termitomyces sp. DKA19. Next base: position 32,667 of record JABCKS010000168.1, read on the forward strand.
TTTCATCTCATTATATTTTTGCTTCTACTCCATTGTAAAATTCCTTGAAATTGGAGATGGAGCTGGAGATGACAGACACCCAACAAATCCTAGGCATGATAGCCCTGCTAGTATAACCAGTGAGGTTACCATTGATTTAGTCCACATGTATATACTGTATATTAATGCTGTAATTAGATACTAATATATGCCTTTGACATGCACTTGTATATTACATAAGATAACATCTTGTATTCACAATGTATCTAGTCTAATCTGATATTTTGGTCTGATTCAGCTACTGCATAAA
>JABCKS010000169.1:0-32847 GCA_018851325.1 Termitomyces sp. DKA19
GACATAGGCACTTTGCTTTCAAAAGAAACATATCAGCATGTGACTTCTTGGACCCTTCATTTTTATTGATTACTAACGTATTTGAATGGCATCTACACTTCAGATACTGATGTTTGGTATGCTATTTATTTTTATTCTGGCATGTAGTATGCACCTTTTGACATTGGATACTTATGTTTGGTTACCATCTTGACACCCAGCATGCATTTTGGCAGATGCCATTACCTGTAGTAACCGTCTTTCTTTTTGGGCTACATTATTTACAAACAGTATAAATACCCCCTGTACATACCTAGTAGGACAATGATGAAACAGGTAGAGCAACCCCAAATACTTGCCCCTCAGTATCTCTCTGCTTCAGAACTCATTCTCATTCATCCTTACTCTTGTTAATGGCCTAGTGACAAGCCTTAGCAAACTTGTCATTGATTTAGTGTGGTACCAAGTATGGGTGCTCTTTGTGTGTTAGTGTCTTAATGACATTAGTGACTATGGCTAGTGACAAGTCTCATATGTCCCCTTGTTTACTCCCTGTTTGATTTACATTCCTGTTTCCATGTCCTCCTTATTGCTAGGTTTTTACCTTAGCAATACCTTCTTAGCAGTTATTTGCCTAGCAGCATGTTCTTAATTCCTTTCCCACTTAGCAACTTCCATTTACCTTACCAACATCACCATCACATACCACCTTACCTTCCATTCTGATTTCATTTTGTGTTTAGTGACTTAGGCTAATGTTAACAATTGTTTTTACTTGCACCCCTTTTTCACCCTACTATATACAGCTCTCATTCTCTGGGACAATTACTGACTTGCTCTCACCCACATCCTACTGCCAGCTACCCTATCTGGTTGCCAGTGCACTCAAGGTACTCCCTTCTGGTTTTCTGCATGGCAGCTAGGCAGCATAGGACTACATCAGTGAGCAAAGGGTGAAATCTTTGTATATGCCAACAACACTACAAATGAGAGGCCTGAGCCCCCTTTCCTAATGTCATGAGAGGTCATTCTGACTTCTCACTAAGAAGTACTCCTATGAGCAATACTAGTAATGACCATTATAGGACTCACAGCCCTATATAATTGTGAGCTAGACCTATGCTGGGCCTATATGCAGCAGGGCTATCAGCACCACTCTATTATATACATAAACATAAGGGGTGGTGATCCAAAGGACAATTCCATAACTAGTTAGATTCATGAACCATGCTTTATTGATCTATTCACATGCTGCATCCACTCTCACTTCCTGAAGCTTCCTGCTAGTTTCCTTTTCCAACTCAAGGTAGTATAATGCAAAGGCTGTCATAGTGGTCACAGCATCTTTTCTGGTGAGGAATTATCTAAAGATGTAGGAAGATTCATTATCTACAGCAACTATCAAATAAAAAGCTCTGCCTAATGAAGTCACACTGGCTGGCCCTCAGAGATCTATATAGGCACAGTCATTCAGTGCACTTTCAGGCTCAACTTTGGCATTGTATGGGCATGCAGCATGTTTACCATAAATACAGTCTTTACACAGACCCACTGCATTTAGTTCCTCTTTTATTACCAGGCTATCTACTAAGTTTTTTGCTAGGACACTCTTGATCATTTTGACACTGGTATGCATAAACTATCTGTGCCAGACTTTAAGAGTTGTTGACTTGAGCTGGAATCTCACAATAAATGTAGTTGGAGTGTTTGCACCTCTTTGTAAATTGCTTAGAAGGTACATTCTATCATTTCCAGTTCCACAGAGCACTTTCCTGCTACTAGGGTCCTGGAAACATTACTGCCCTCTACCAAAAATGATGTTAAAATTGGCTTTATCAAAATGATTGATTGAGATGAGGTTTGATGCAAGATCCGGGGCATATGGTGCATTTCTGAATATTAATTCAGACAACTCTTGAGATTTTTGCAGATTCTTTCTACAGTTTCTTGACCTATTACTTGAATCATCACCTCTTTTGGGGCAGCATGCCCCTCTATTGGGTTCTGTAATTCTTTGTAGTTAGAGAAGGCTTCTCTGCTTATGAAAAAGTGGTCTATGGCACCTAAATCTGCATACATAGGTACACCTTGCACTTAACTGATATTTGCTCCTGTCCATTTGATCATTGCTAACCAATCCTTGCCATTTTGCCATCACAATGACCCTGCAAGGTAGCTGACAGCAAATATGTTATGTGGGACTGTGTGTCAGGTTGCTGGCTTATCATCTCTACTACATTTGTAGCAGGTGTGGTGGTTTGAGTTTCATTTGCCATGAGTTTATTGGTTCTTGCTTTGTTTCTAAAGTTAGGTGGGAATTGGCCTTCTTTCCCCCCCCCTCCCCCTCCAATAGCAAATTTCTATTGAGTGACCTGATCTTCAACAGTTCAGATTTATGCACACAAGTTTTGGTTTTGACTGGTTTGTCTGGGTTTGCAGTGCCATCATGGAGATTCCTGCTTTTTGCTTTTGTAGAACCAATCAATCCCAGTGAACAGTTAGTTCCATGATGACATCCTTTGTCTCTTTCATTGAGTGTAGTCCTGCAACCACTCCATTCCATGATTCCAGTAGAGAGGACAATAAAATGGTACAGAAGGTTTTATCATCCACCATTGCACCTTTTTCAGTAGCTAACTTCCACTTCTCTTGCATGTCTTCAATGTGCTTGAGGAAATCCATACCTCAAACAAAATCTGTGGCACACAATCTCTTTTTGGCATTCATTGCTGCAATCTCCAAGAAAATGCCATAGTTATGGTAAGCATTGTCCATGCCTCTGCTGCTGTGCTTTCCATTTTAATCCCTAGTCCAACAGGATTTTTGGTATTATATATGATGAGTCATAGCACCCATGCATCTATTTCCTCCCATTCCTCGAAAGATGGGGTCTTTGACACCCATTCTGTGGGTTTTACATCAATAGTTGTCATTGGGCTGGGCTTTAGAATGGTGCCATCTGCCCTCAAGTATACTTGTCAACTTGTCTTACCTTGATTCAAATATGTCAACAAGCTCACATTGTTACATCTACACTGTACTTATTTATTGTCATTATGTGAAATAAAAAGGTCGCAAACACAATACAGGACTTAGGCCCAATCATCATAGACCCCCTCCCGTGACAAAGGAATTACACATGGGGTGACAAATGGTTACCTTTGCTCAATGCCTTAGATTCCCAATATTGAGGCCCCATATTGTATGAGCATTACTAAGGACATTGAGTTTTCTTTGCAATGCGTTGAACAGCTAGATGCATCAGCATCCATTCACCCGAGTAGCGGGGACACAAGGTTAGTTTGTACGCCAATTTTCATCTTCCGTCCCACATATATGAATAAAAATATACTAAAAACGCCGTCCCGCACGACCTCCTCCAGGACCTTGATAGGGCCCATAATCTGGAGGAGGGCGACCACCTGTCGCAGAGAATAATCAGTATGCGAAGAGTGGAAGTGCAGGGAATACACACCAGTCCGAGGCGGAATAGGGGACTTCGATTTACCACTACTCGGAATTACAGCGTTTCTAAAGAGATTCATTAAATCATCCGTCCTGAAAACTGGGCCTACACCACACGTGCACATCAGCGCAAACCTCAGCACAATGAAAAGCGAGCAGACTTACCATCGAATGACGCTGGTGTCGGCAGCTCCCCGATAAACCACGAGATCACATTCGGCAAAGTGACCACCTTCAACTTATCCTCTTCACGCGGCGGCGGCAATGGTGCTCTATCCCTTCCGTCCCTTTCCCAGTTAGACGGAGGTGGGCTGTATCTCCGCCGTGAGGACGGAGGCAGATCCCACCTATCCTTGTCCCTGTCGCTTCTCGGAGGCGGTGGCGACACCCCCCTCGCGCGCTTGTGAGATGGAAGATGGTCCCCAGTACCGCGTTCCTCGCGCTTACGATTGTCCGGCGATGCAGCGCGCTTGTTAGAGGCAACATTGTTGATAGTGATAGAACCACTGCCACCCCAACTGCCAGAATTAGTGTCAGCGCTACATACACCGCTACTCTCAGCACTGGATGAACTTGATCCGGTTTGTTTGGCAGTCTCTGAAGCTTTACGTAGGGGGTTGTAGCCTAAGTCCTGTGAGGCGATGGGGTCTATGTTACTGTATATATGGCGCCGAGCGAACAGTTTTAGTGGTTTATCTGATAAGAAGTTAGAAAGCATGAGGAAGGGCGAGATTGTTGTACATACAGCCGGGAAATGCCTCAGAGACACGCTTTTCAAGCTGCAGGGCAGCATCTAAGTCTCCATATTGGTATTCATATCTTTCCCAGCGTTCCCAAAGCGGTACAGCACGATGAGGGTCGAAGGTACCTATGACACGTTCGAACAAGGCTCGGGCATCTGCAGGTCGGCGAGGAAAGAAGTCAAACAATTTATTCAGCAAATCCACGACTCACTGGTTTTGTCGTTGATCGAGATGAGGAACTCTAGGTATCGTGACACGTACCCTACCTCATCAGCAAAGAGTTCTAATCCCTTCTCAAAAATCCTGCTTCCAACCCCCGCGCCGTCTTCAGAGCAATGATACTCCATCATCGCTGAAAACGAATCGTCAGGGTAAACCGTCGATCTACAAGATAGTGTGCCCACCTGCAGCATCATACACTTGCCACGGTGTCCACCTGTCCTTCCTCGCCCTTCCGAATATCGCTCTTGACGACTTGATCCCTTCTGCCCGTCTGCCGAACCGCATATACATGATGTACACAAGTCCATATCCACTTCTTCGTCTCTCGAGCTCCGTCTGCTCCGTCGGCTTACGTGTCTTCTCGTCCGACTGTGAGTTATCCCAAGAACTCTGCGACTGAGAGTTAATATCGCCTACGTCTGCCGGAATGAAAGGATTGTTGACGTTCTGAGATTCTTCTGTCTTCACACGAGCTTCAGCCTCGTCGAGCTTCGCGCTGAGAATACCGAGGAGCCGATCGAATTGAGAGTGGACTTCGGCAAAGGCTTTCTTGACTTCAAGGATTTCGACATATGCGAATGTTAGGGCGTAACTGTGTCAAATTTTGAGTGATGTGAGAAAATAAGTAAAAATCTGCATACCTGGCCGGGTTGGCTTCTAAACCTGCCTTCAGGATTGTGAAAGCTTCATCATGCTTGCCTACGCTATTCAACCACGCAAAGGCCATGAACCAGATTTCGGGAAAATACCGCAGGCGCGTCAACGCTTTACGATATAAATTCTGGACGCGCGATACATAGACAGGCTTGTCTTTCCCTTCAAGTTCAAGCATAAGGGGATTTTTCTCTTCAAAATTAAGGTAATTTTTCCACTGTACAACGAGCACACGCTCCGAATTGTTGAATGTCGGTAAAGTAGGAAGAATGAGCTCAGGTCGGTTTGATGGCGCGGGCGGCCCCCCTAAATTATAGTCCTTTTTGATTTGACGGATGGTAGTGCGGGCTTGAACGTTCGCCGACGTAAGGTCTTGCATGAACTTCTTTGCCGTAATCCTGTTCAGATTGATCTCAAAGGACTCAAGTTCGTGCCACAATGTCTCCACGTCGTCGATGGGAATCTGAACCACGCGATGGTAGACTTTTCTCAGCGAATCCATCTTCTGTTGTTCTTCCCATGTAGTTGTTGTCTCTACAGAACGTAGAAATTGAATATAATCTCTCCATATAGGGCCACTGTCCTTGTCTTGCCCGATATGATTCACTGCGAACTCGTATGACTTACGAACCGCATCGCGCGTTGATGGAGTAGTGTTGACACGCCTACAGTAACATCCGTGAGTACTTGGAAGGGTATATAAGCAGAAGAGAGATATATACCTAACATATGTCAGGTAGAATTTCCACAGCTCGACTTCGGGTGATTTTACAAGGAACTTTTTAAATAGATCTTCTGCTTCGCCAAATGATGAAGGATCCTGTAAAAAATGACCAATATAGCGTATTTGTGCAGAGGGCTGCGAACGTGCATCAGACGCGAGAAGACGGGACCTTGAGGTCACACACAGTGTTCGGGTATTGTTGCAGCAGTGCATCGAACGACGCGCGGACCTTGTCCATATCTCCTGATTCTTCAGCTAGATCAATAAGTCTTTTCCAGCCATCCGAATCGTGTGGACTTTGTTTCAATTGGGCTGAAAGTACTTCATATTCCGTGAGCGTTGGCGACATGTTGATGTCTTGCTGAGGTTCATTTTTTACAACGAATGGTTGTGTGTTGTCGCCTGAAGAATCAACTGATTCTGCCATGTATATCCAGCCAAATGGAACAGATAAAAAACGGTTACAAGTTGTGGTCGAGAACAAGGACACAACAAAAGTGCTTCATAAACGCCTCAAAGACAAACAACAAATGGACAACAGCCTTCCCACGGTTGTGGCTGAACAGCAGTAGTAAAGGGCTTGAACTCGACAGAAACTTGCGACGGCATAAAACTTCGTTCGTAGAGGGATTCTGATAGATCTACGAGGTTTATAAAGACTGATCCATGCTAAGTCCTTGTCGTCTTCGATCAGTCTTCCCATTTTTGCCGGCGTTCTGACTCGAGTCTCTCACACAACTCACCCACCCCTCATCGAGTCATGGGTGATGCATGATGCATGATGCTGATGCCTGATGCCTGACCTGCCAAATGGGGAGCCATCACACAGGAAGTAGTACAACAGACAAATAAGTAACATGGCATTTGAGTAGTTATACCAATCGAATAAGTAAACCAAAATGCAAAAGACATACGATAGATAAATACATAAATAACAACGTCGGCGTCGCAAAACTTCAAGCATCCCTACTCGATTGGAGCCCATCCTTTGGCGGAACAGGCGGCACACTGCTCAGTGGGGGACTGAAAAACCCCTCAGCAGTGATCCCAATGGCCTCCACGCCCGCCCCACTCGACTTTTTCATCGTCCCCCGACCGAATGTAATCGATCCCCTCCTACCAATAGTCTCCATCCCATTCTCGATATTCATCATCGACTTGGTCCTGCTGGTACTCAGGTACACATTATTATTCTTTCCGCCGCCTATGAACCCATTCTTGCCCCTACCTTCCCCATGCACGGACCGAGCCGATCCACCGGATAGATTACTCCTATGCTGTGGCTTGTAATCCCCGTTCCCGTTCCTGTTTGTGACTGCCCAAGCACTTGGCGGACCTGTCCGGCTTCCACTGGGTCCGATAGGCATTACAAGCATCGCATCGTCGATACTCTCATCGTCGTACGCGGGCGTGGGGCTTGCTGATGCTTCGCTGCGGTCCGAGTCCTGGTAGGAGCGTGATGGTGGAACAGCCTCGCTGCGGTCTAAGACCTCGTCGAAGACCTCATAATATCGCTCAATGGATATCTTAATGACCATACCGAGTGTGGCAGAGGGTGAGGAGGAAGGGTCGGAGGAAGCGGAAGTGAAGGCGGCATTGGCCACGGAGCACATCATCACGTCGCGCATGGGATTGGAGCTCTTCAGGAGGTTGGGGCAGAGGACGATGGCAAGATTCTGTGCGTCCATCCTATTCGATGCAGCGTGTAGAGACACCTCATGCATCAGATCTAGATGAGAGAGGTCAGTAGGAATCACTCCACTCATGGGACGACCAAAACATACGGAGAATTTGGCTAAGGAGTATGTACGCGCAGGGGGAAATGGCAGATAGAATCACACTGCGAATGTACGTGACACTCGCGATATCGGAAGGGTCATTAGTGGGTAGAGGACACCGGCTAATAAGTGAATACAGTGCTTCGGGAAAAATAGGTTCAGGGAGGTCGCGGAGATACTTCTTAAGAAGCACCGCGGAAAGGTGGGGATCGCCAAAAGTTTTCAGTGATACAACGTTCCCTAAACAATGTGGGAATCAGATACTGAGAAAGAATGGAGAATTCTTACCCCGATCGTATGCATCTTGAGCGGCCCTGAGTATGGCGGAGGACGGCGACCTTCTGAAAAGGCCCTCTTCCAACAAGCCTAAGGATGAGTCAAGTCAGCATTAGGAGAGCAGCATGTCGTAAAAGCGAACCGTTCTCTCTTATATACTGTATGGAATCTTTAACCACCCTCGGAAGCCCACCCTTCTCGCCATCATATCCCATAAGCTCTTCTAGTGGAACGCCAAAAATAGTGGATCGCACGGGTGTCGGCATTGTGATTGCGTCTTCAAACTTTGAATTCTCCCTTATAAGACACGTTCAATAAGAAGAGAAAGGAAAGAAGAGTAACCTGTATTCACTGGTACACGGCTCGAGGAATGTCAATCTGGGTTATCGGGACCATTGTGGCCAGCTCGGAAAGAGTATCGATGTACACCAGTTTACGAAAGAATTTAGGACTGATTAGAAAAATCAGGGTTTGGTTCTAGACCTTGACAGATATAGGATTGACCTGATGATGGCACCTGCCAGGGAGAACAACACTGAAATTTGATCGATCAGGTTAGAACTCTGAAGGTTCGTGTAAATGACGCGACTTACTCTTGGAAAAGAAGGAAGAGTGAACAATGTACTAAAACCAGGATTAGAAACGATATACTAGACAATGAATAGATATAGTACCAGCTGTTTGAGATTCTTGCGGTACTTGCGGCTCAAACTGCGATACGCCTTCCATACCCAGTTCCACCCCGGCGCGTGTCGTCCACCCGCCGCAAAGAACACCACCGTGTAATCCGACTCAACTGCGAGTGCAAAATGAAATAGATGAACATTCAGGACATGATTGACACAGACCATAGAGGTCAAAGTATGAGAGTATGCGACTAGAGTATTCAGATGAGTGCTAGTGGAGATATACAGGGTTCGACGCACGATAAGAGTAAGTCATATGAGACCTCGCGTGGATCTGGGAGTGCAGATGCATTCACCACCACCCTTTCTTGCCAATGCATCAGTTTTGGGTAGATATAAGATCAGGAATTGATATACATTGGTTTCGTCCTAGTATATCATGCATCATGGATGAGTCCAGAACACGACGATTGAACATAAGAGCACTTCACTCAAAGTCAACCCCCGCCTGGAATATCATCTTCGCCATCGCCTCCTGCACCACACCCGACTCCCTCAGCGTCGGTGTGATCTCTTGCTGCGGTCGTTTGGCCCATGGTGGTGTGAATGTCTGAGTCTTCTTCTTCAGCGCTGAGAACGGCGACCGTGGCTCCTGGCCGTTTGGAGGAGAAGGAAAAGAAGGAGATATAGAAAGCGCAGCTAGCCGTTGCTTGAGATTCAGCGGGGGCATTCCTGAGAGGACTTCCAGGAAATTGAGTGGGTTTTGACACTGGCAAGCTTGGCACAGATCAGATCATTCGCGGGTTACTTTAGAGCAGGTGTCAACAAGCAAGTGCAAACGGTGCCTTGGTTGACTCACACGAGGCACACCAGCAACCCATCATGATCGTTTAGCTAGACCCCTTGACGCCTTTCACACTTGCATCATACAATGTTCCTTACAACTAAAAAGAAACAACTAGGCCTGATGACTGATGGACTATTATGAACATATCAGCCATAATTTCGCTCGATCACTGGGCTGAGCCCATTGTAAAGCCTTAGATTGAGATTGTTTCGCTCCGGCGGTTCTACAGAAACTTTGTTAAAATGTGGCGCTACCTTGTTAGAACGAGGAGTTATATGAAAGCCGGTAGAGATGTTACATACAATATTTCGAAGACCTAGCTCTTCTTAGGTATTCCTCTGTACTATTACATCTGTCATAGGAAAAGTTATTAAAACAGTGGACGATACGACCATACCACTTGATGCGCGATAACAGTGGCAAAGAACTTCATTTCTTCCTCGATCCTCCTCAGCGGTATGCGGAGTTCTTGGCGTGCTACCACCTCCTGTCATGTATTTATGTAACCATGCAGCCTTCTCTTTGACGGTTGGAGAGATAATGGGCCGAGAGATATCTTCAGATTGTTCTTATCAAATCCTCTAAATCAGCATCTTGAGAACCCCCGTCTCGTATCATTCTCTGGTCACTTACTCGTTTCACCTTAGAGCCCAATCGCTTTGTTAGAACTCTAGTATTAGGTCTAATGATCGTAAGTAAGTATGACCCTCAGTCTTGTATAAGTGACTGAGGGTATCGTATAGTAAGTGTCTATATTTAAACGTACGGCATAATGAAGAAAGGGTCACAGTTGACAATGGTACAGTGGGACAATGACTGAAAGGAACTTGGACAATGCGAATGTGAAGGGGTAGATGACAAGACAATGAGTCGCAAGATTTATGGTGGCACAATGGGTTCCAACACGCTTAGCAAGAAGTAAGGCCTTATCGCGTGCATTCTCCAACAGAAGTCTTGGAGTTTTTTCAGCTTCATTGATAGAAATTTGAGGCAAAGTTTCTACAGTCGGTTTTATTGGCGAAAAGTGATACCATGCATAACCTGAAAGAGTTGTTGAAATCGTGTAATGACCCAAGTAAATTTACACACCCCCTAGGACGACAACACCACCACCGAGAGCACCTGCGAGGAGGTGCGAAGACACTACCTTTTGGCGCAAGTCCTGCCATGTTCGCGACTGGGAACTATTCCTCCGAATGATCATTCTCGACGCCCCAAGACTTGGAGGACGAGACACCCTACGGAGCAAGTTTAACCACGAGATAACCATGATAGTTGTCAAGTACAGCTAGTTATAGTAAATGGATGAGGACAATGAATGCCAAGTTCAGAAAATAGATGAATGCCGGTGGCTACGGGTCCGTGCGCAAAACCTTTCGTCAATTTCGACTGGTTTGTCAATTCGAAAACAATAAAATGAAAAACCATCGATAAGTACATCTGAAACAATCTCTCGAAATCTGAAGCTGAAGATTATCTTCCAGTTTGTTTAGTAACTCAAAGCTGACTTTGGTCTCCTGTATCTAGCATTTAATCTTCTATTGGTTAAGTGAAAAGTTCCCTTTCTATATTGGGTATCTTTGAAATCTATAGCTGACCCAGCTCACCGGATACGTCATGTGAAAGCTCAGGTTAGACGGCTAAATTTGGTTAGTTCAGGCGGTTGGAGTTGGTTAGAGTTGGTTATATGTTAATTAGGGAAGGTTAGACGGTTAGTTGGGTTGGGTTAGACGGTTACGTTGACTTACAGTTGGTTTGAAATAATCACGATTTGTTAGGGATTGGTAGTGTAACGGTCAGATCGTGTATCATCTGTCTTTTTTGGAAAAATGTGGCGCGTTCAGGTGTGACTTCATGCAATTTTTGGTTTTTCAAGTGGGTTGTCCTACAACAAGAGACGTTATTTGCACGCGAAATGTCCGGGGTAGGACTTGAAATCTGTCAACTGTGGTTTTGGTTTACTGAGCCGACGGTGGTCCCAACATTCTATGATTAAGAGACCCCACTTGTTGAACTGCTGTCCACTATGCTGTAATCTGGCCCGAGTTTTGTTGGACTCTTTGTCCAGAATGGTCCAAGATGTAGTGCCAGATCCCTGCGTTCACAAACAGGACGATCCAGTATCACTTGAAAAGAGCAGCGGTCATAATCTACAACCGCCACCGGGATCTTATCACGAATGTGGTCAGGCCTATTGACTCAGCTCCTTCGACCGTAACGTAGATATCTGAAGAAAACATATTTTACCATTGTATCGCTAATTTTACGCTATGCCGAGCTACCAGGTCGCAATGACAGTTGATCCCTGTGAAAGTGACGTTACCGAGACAAGTGTCCCGTTTGTCGAACCCTGGCTACCCGTGACATTTAAAAATATGCACACGTTTATGCCTTCAGCCCGCCTCGTATCCAGTCTCGCCGCCATTCCACGACCTCACGTCCTAGATGCAGCTTCCTTCGTCCTCTGTTGTCCGTGAACTACAGCAAATTCCATTAGACCTCTGTATCATCGGTTGGCAGGCAATGCGTCCTCATCGACAAGCGTGTCCCCTGGACTGGTGGAGATCGATGGACGTACATCCATACCAGCAACAGTGATACTTCAGCTGTCTGTCGAACTTAGAACTATGTACTGCACTACATTCTGTGGTAGATGTCTATGATGTGTGTTTTGCATGCTCTTTGTGCTGGGATGACCGTCCCAAGGCCATTTCATGGAGAGAATGTGTAAGCCCCACTCGCCATCTGAAGACTCATAGTTAATAGTGCTTAAACCCCAGGCACAACATTATGCGAAGCTCAAGTATGATTTCACGTCACAAGTAGAGGATCGTTACCGCTGGAAAAGTCGAAGGACACAACCATTCAGAGCCCGAATATGATCATCATGATTTGGGGCCTTTGATGGGTTTCATGAATTGTATGACAGAACTGGAAGGGTTTGAAAAACTCCATCCATCTGAATACTGTTTACGATTGCCTCGATAGGTATGTATCACGGCTACGTGTAGGTACACTTGGTACATATCCTCAGACCTATGCAAGATACTCTCCGCAGAAGAGATCAACGGCCTGAACGATTTGGAGAGCTCCGTGACATAAAAAAATATCATAAATATTAAATCGGGCACAGTCGAAACAATCGCATAACAGGAGAGATAAGAATATCTGTAATTAAGTAGTACAGGTACTAGATGTGATGTATGACACAAATGTCGAGATACAGAGACAGTGATTGTATAGGAAATCATAGCTATAGACGAATTGACAGCATCTTGCTTCAAATGAATAAATATCTACTGGGAAATGCTAACCTCAGTGATAAAGTCCTTCACGACGTCCAGCAGCTCTTTCATAAGGACATCGCGATCCCATTCGGTACGATGACGCCACACGCATCCTAGGCATGTCGCGCGTAGCTGTTCAAGTTCTTCAATGGTCAGCGGGCTCGTCTCATCACGGAGATGGCGCTGTAGCTCCCCAACGAGTGTATCATCGATATGGAAGTCGGGTAACGGTGTCGGCGAACGCTCAATGACCATAGGTACAGGCGACGGTTGTGGAGGTTCTGTTACGACTGGATTTTCAGGAGATGCCGTTCTTGCCTGGGCAGGTGTAGACGAGGTCAGGAAAGGCACAGAAAGGGGTCCAGAGGGTGCGGAGGTTAAGAAAGGATTTGAAGGATCGTTGTGCAAGGCTGGTGAGGGTGTAGACGGTCGCTCCTGGCCCGTGACTGAAGATGCAGAAGCCCCTGGAAACATTTTCTCCACATCAGGAGAAGGCATGGGATTGAGTAGAGATGGGTCGAAGCCTCCGGACCGTGGCTGCACCGAGGGCACATCGTCCACGACCATGTTAGTAGACTGATCAGCTGAGCCACCGCGCTCAGCCAAATGATCAACTTCAGGTGCAAAATGTACTCGCGAATGCAACCCAGGGGAGGCAACAATATTGAGAGGGTCGTGTTCATCGTCAACGACCATCTTTGACCGCTTAGCATCACGGCCCTCACTATTCTCTTCTTCGGAAGCATGCGAGTCGCTCGATACCTCATTCGAACGCTGGCGTTTCAGCCGGCGTTCCAACTGCACGGGATCCGTTATGCCCAACTCTGGCTGTTGACCATTGTTGCGCCCGCTTCGTCGAAAACCGTTTGGATAGCCGTTGTCCTCTGGTCCCTTTGCTTTGTCCTTCTCCTTATCTTCAGCTTCCTTTACTTTCCTAAATTCTTCTCGACGTTGGCGTTCTCGTGTTGCCATCCTTTCACACTCGAGGCGGAATGGCAGATCAAACTCTTGTATGCTTACTTGCGCTGCAGTAAACATAGCTTGAGCCTTGTACAGACGATCCATGTCTTCATACGATCGGACGTCGGCATTGTGTAATATTTTGCCGACATCATCCAAGAAATCCTGCGGAGTGAGGTAACGACCCTTGAACAGTTCGGTGTGCATCCTCTCCAGATCCATGTCGAACAACGGGGGCAACTGAATGACATCAACTTGTTGTTGCTGCTGCTGCTGTTGCTCTTCATGGTGATGGATGATCCCGTTAGGAGCGCCGTTCACAGAAAGAGTTTCTTCAGGGCGAAGACTGTCCTGAGATTCAGGATTGGTCATCAAGTCAATGATCCCATTCGTCAGCGGCTGTATCTCCCGAGGCGGTGTTGCAGGAACAGCAGGCACCGTAGGGGGATCCACGGGTATCACGACAGCATCAAAATTATATTCCTCCTAGATAAAACTGAGAACTAGATAAAATCACTAAAGCTGAGAAGTCGACATACCATTGCTCGTTTCGTGAACCTCTTAAACTTCCGTCTAAGCTCCGTCAATATCGGCCCAAGTCGATACTTGAGCAGCGTAATAAGTCGCTGGTCGTTCTCCGCCTGCACTGCCAACTCCGCTGCGGTCGGCTTACGAGGCTCTAGAGGTGGCGCGATAGACAGTTCCTCAAGCACTCTCAGCTTCCTCTTGACACCGTCCGCAAACTGATTTGGAGGCCGTTGGATGTCCTTGATCAGCGGCTCGAAGAACTCAAGACGTTGTGATGCAGACGGTGGGGCAAGCTCAACACGATTGTCTTTATGAAGACCGAACCACGCTTTAACATCCTGCGGAAGTTCGGCAAAATGTCCGTCGACAACGACTAATAGAAGGATAGGGTCTGTGGGAGCGAGTGTGTCCAGCATTGCGCGCACTGTAGATCGCGACGTTTCGGAAACAGCAGCACACCACCCGACCAGTGACGGGATATAGATCACCGAGGGTTGATGGCGCTTCGCTTCGACGAAGAGCTGGACGATAGCGGCTTCCACTGTCTGAAATTACAAATCAGTACGAAACCCCAACGTCAAACTTATTTAGGTGCGACTTACTCTAGTCGAGTCGCCCATGAGCGTGCCAAGTTCCAGCGTCTGGATATGATAGCCTTCTAGATGATGCAAGGCAGCGGCTCCAACGTACCCCTGGCCCATGCCGACAGGTCCATGAATGATGACACGGGGTCGATATACACGAAGCGTTTGCATCGCTAGAAGACTTTGGTCAATGGCAGGGGCAACAATGAATTCAAAGACCTACACTGGGTAAACATCTCTCTCTCCAGCGCCCCCTCCTCACCACCATCATCCTCGTACATCGCTTCTTCTAATGCAGTAAGCTTCTTCTCCATCGGTAAGACACGACTGATCACCGTCTTTACTCGTTCCAGAGGATCATTGAGCAGCGGACCAAACTGAGGCGGAAGCGGTGTTGCAGACGAAGACGTCGATCTTGCAGAGGAGGGCACTAGCTCTGTTCAACAATCAGCCATCGCGTTAGAGAGAATGAAAAAATATAGTCACTGACTTTTGACGGAGATCATAAAGTCCCTCAAGCCAACACCGATAGTCTCCGGCTTCAACAGCAGCCTCTCATTCGTCTTGTAAATCTGAGGATATCGTCTTTGAATCGCATTAAGCGCAGCCTCAGTGCACAGAGCCTACCAACCCATCGAAAATCAGAATGATAAACACCAAAAAAAACCATCAACCAATCACGCACCCTCAAATCCGCACCACCATACCCCTTCGTCAACTTGGCCAGTCCCTTCAATTTCTCACTCGGCACCCACCTCTTCCTCACGTCCACCCCGTCCCTCTCCTTCTGTTGAAGTTCCTCCACCTGCACCTCCTCACCCCACCCCACCCAACCCCTGGTCATAATCCCCAAAATCTTCTCCCTCGCCTCCAACCCCGGCAATCCGAAATAAAACTCCCTATCAAACCTCCCGGGACGCCTCAGCGCCGGATCCACCGCATCCGGCCGATTTGTCGCGCCAATCACGACAACTTGCCCGCGCCCATCCATACCGTCCATCAGGGCAAGGAGCGTGCTCACAATTGAAGCGTGGATTTGGTCTTGTTTCGACGAGCGGACAGGCGCGAGACCATCGATTTCGTCGAAGAAGATGATGGAGGGTTGGGAGGCGCGGGCTTCTTCAAAGAGGAGACGTAGCTGGCGTTCGGCTTCGCCAACCCATTTTGAGAGGCAGTCTGCTCCTTTGCGCATGAAGAAGGCTGGCGAATGGGTTAGTTTGGTGTTTTAAGCATGAGCGTGTGCATACATATTGAACGGCCGTCAGAGCGGCAGCTGGCAGCTAAGGCTCTCGCAAGGAGGGTTTTACCTGTACCAGGAGGACCATGAAAGAGGACACCTCGTGGCGGAGTAACGTTAAATTTCTGGAAGACTTCAGGGTACAAGAGAGGGAGAAGGGTCATTTCCTTCAAGGCATGAATGTCTGTAGGGATCGGTGAGTGCAAATGACGGTTGATAATCCGAACGGCGTACGATCATCGAGCCCACCAACTTCATCAAAGGTGACATTGATGTTGACACCAAGAGGGTCCGCATCGGCAAGTGCTTCGTTGAGGAATTAGTCTCCTTTTCGTAAAGCATGAATAGGACCTATACCAGCTTCACCCCCAAACTTCCCATGATTTGAAGGCGTCCCACCAGCAGCCAAATCAGCACCCAGCATCCCACCCGCACCACCAGCGCCTGCCATCGTCCCATACGCACCCGCGCCATAAGGCTTTCTCGGAGTCCGTGTCGGCCCATGATCCGAGTCCGAATCGTCAGCATTGATACCCATCCATCGTCCCAACTCAGCGCCACTCGCGCTCCATCCAAGGCCCTTCTTGGATCGATGGGGACCGCCATGATACGCCCCATTACTCCTTCCTCCAGTCCTTGCACCATTCTGCTTCGGCGGGGGCTTCTTGAGCTCCTCGAGTGGAGGTGGGATGGCATAGTTGATACGCTGACGCTGTCGGAGTGCGTACGGCTTGCCATCCCCTTCTTCCTCCGGTTCGGGTTCGGGCTCTGGTTCTGGTTCGAGGTCTGAAGACGTATGTGGTGCATCGTCTATTGAGCCATCCGCATCTGCGGAAGCACCAGAGGAGGGGTTATCGACATAGACGTCCTCTTCTTCTTGGGAAGCACGCATGGCATTACGTCGGCGTAAACGCCGCTCACGCTGGGAAGGACCTGTGTTGGTTGGCCTCTGTGCGGTGCTGATGGTGGTGGACTGCGACCGCGTTGGTTTTCTTGAACGAAGGCGACCCGAGTATCGTGAGTTTGGGATCGACTTATCATCTTCATCGTCCTCGGAAATAAAACTGTCTCTTCTCGCTCGCTTTCGGAATGCGTATCGCCTGGGACCAGCGTCGTCATCGTCATCGTCGGCGTCATGAGAGTGTCGAGAGGAGCGCTTGGAGGCAGGCTCAACGTCGTCGGCGAAGAGATTAGGCATTCCATCATCCTCGCTCTCAATGTAGACTTTCTTGATTATTTTTCTGCCTCGGGATGAGATATACTCGACGGGTTGTACCTCTTCGTCATCTGGTCCGTCGTCGTTAGGTGCTTCCATAGACCTATCACTTGCATGATATTCAGATCCAGAAGGTCCACCGCCGCCGCTGTCTGACCCTTGCTTATTGCTGTGGCGAGTAGATCGACGAAGAGTAGGCCCAACTGCCATGGGAGGCAAATGCAGTGATTGTGTAGGGTAGAGGTCCGGTGGAAAGTGGTATGGATCGTTGGACTGCGGCACTGAATGGCCGGAATTGAACATTTAGTGGGCTTGCCACCGACACTGCCGACGATGGGGAGTACCTATTGATCCGTAGAAAGAAGCTGTCGCAGTAAACAGACGCGAGTGGGGAGCGGTGATAGAAAAGATAGCTCTGACGTGAGTGTGGGAGCTCCTTCTATTATATGGTGAGCTCGCTGTCTGGAACGACGAGCAAGGAAGTATGAATACTGCCACAGACGGCGAGCAGAACTTAGAGGGTGTCTAGAAAGCTCTTTGAGGTTTGTGGCAGTGCGGCTTGTTTGATGTTTGTCTGTATTTGTTCCATCATATGCATGTTCTCCTCCTCCCCATCTTCCGTGTGCCCACCAAACCCTCCAAGAGCGAGCCAACCAACCTACATTTAATTTTTTGCACGGACATGCATCGTAGAGATGAACTAGACACTTAGGCCTTTGTATTTCGTAGGCGAAGAAAGTGAGTATGGAGGTTGAAAGCAGGGAAATGGCTTGGACGTCCAAAGACACGCTCGAGCGCATGGAAGTTCAAAGAAAAAGGGATTCAGACGATTTCATTGCAACTTGTGTCGTATCTCGACATGCGTGATGGTGTCACACATGTGACACGCACAGACCTATATGTCACGCTTTTGGAAACTGATGTCGAGACGCTCCGTCAAAAGAAACAAAACTTGAAAATCGACCTCATCCCACTTGCTCATGTAACAAGTTCCTACACATGAGCTTCAGCTATCGAGTTAAGCTCTCAAGTACCCGCTACACTTTCATGAAGGGTGTCGGCAAGTCCCTGATTTGACTGACTGACAGACGGCGAACTCGAGAAAAGTCCCAACACAACCTGAAATTTTTTTGCCATTAATGGGTGCCTTGCCCTGTTGCCTGGACGTTGACGCTGAACTTAATTTTAACCCGTCTCTCCGCGCTCTATTGTGCTTCAATCGCTTTTTTTCTATTTTTTCACTATCGGAGTACCGGCCTGCACTGTAACCTGACTCCTTATGTCCAGTAAACGTCACTCGTGTAGTTAAGCGTTTACGCCCACCTCAGATCTTATCTCTTCCGAGAATCTCATAAAGAAAGCACTGAGAGTCGACGTGACGGCTCTCACAGACTTTCCTTCTATACCTATTGCCCACTTACATATCCTGTGTGCACCTATAATGGGCGACCCCTTTAAACCCGAAGCCGATCTAGTACGCAGCACACTGCCCTTCCCCCATCAATTACACCAGCTCAATTAACATTTCCATTTTTCAAACTATACAGCCATTCCCTACTAGCTCCTCAGTTGCCATCAAAGATGGGCAAATCTACCTCGAACAATCCAATATGCTGCAAGTCGAAGATATCGAAGACTTCACGCAACCCATCTTCGTCGAGATCAAACCTCTCCTCTCCTTTTCAATGGACGAAGATACAGACAACCCCTGGAATGTGCCAACTAGGGTACATTCACAAATTATCATCAGTTGAACCTCAATTTCGCTAAGTTCCGCCTTCTAGAGTGGTGAGCTCAATGAGGCTGCGGTCAGAGCCGAAGGCGGAGACGTCTCTCCTTTGATAATGCTAGATCCAGGTCATGACTTGAACCTAGGAGCAACGGCCAATCCTGAGCATTGCGATGTCCCAATGATAAGAACACCCAAAGACAAACTTCCATCTACCTCCAAACCAGCTGTGGGTTCTATGTCTCATTTTTCAGATCCTTTTGAACCTCATGAGTTCAGATAATCAACCCATCCTTGCTGAATGCCTCCGATGGTGAATCAACAGAGCCTGCAAGAGTCCACGCCATGGATGAATGGGTTTTCCATGGATTGCCCTTTGTACTGCAGCAAGATGCTGCACCAGTAAACCTTGACCGTGTTGATTTTGCTCCAGTTTCTGCTCCCGGGATGGAGGTAAGGCCAAAAATCAATGTGTTCATTTATACTTACCTACATCTATTTTTAGCATGTTCTGAACGAAGCACTCGAACAGGACAAAGCAACTGTTCCACTTGATACCTTCGTCATGGATGTCGATTCAGCAGTACGTACGCATGTCAAACAATTAAGTGGATACGGATCCTAATGCCTATAGTACCCCGCGGTCCAAGACAGTGGCTCCACCCATAGTGTATTTCTAGATGAGCCTATCGATGTCGTTCCAAGACCTGAAACTCCGGGTGACGCGGCGACTTCCTATTTGAATGGTACAGATGAAGATGGAAGTTTTGAACATGAGCCTGTTGCGCCTCAAGTTGGATCTGGCTTGTCAGTGGAACCTGGAGCTGCAACTCACGAAAATGTGGAAAGAGAATCTAGGCGCATTGGACATCTCGATGATATCAACACAAGTGTATGTCGAGCAAAGAATCATGGATTAGCTCCAGCTAATCGTTTCTCTTTCCCAGGCGGTTGAGATTCCTACTTCTGCGGTGGTAGATGACCCCGCCACACAAGCTCCCCGTCCTGCGAAGCGTAAGTGTTCATAGATCCAGTTCAGATTTCTACTTTATCGTCAGCCGTAATGAAAAAATACACGGACTAAGACCTTTATGCAGACGATAAGAAACTCAAAATCGCAAAGAGCGAAAAGATGATGGAACACCTCAAAAACGTTCGCCTTCCCTCCCTACCCTCTGTACGATCTAACACCTCTCTCAGCCCAAAGTCAAGAAAGACCAAGCCTGCGTACTCAACGCCGACACAGTCAGCGATCGACTCCAACAGATCGGCTTCGAACCCTTCCCCATCGCACTCCCCAAATCCACCACCGACGCCACATTCCAGCGCGACTTCCTAAGCCACCACTACGGCGGCAACATGCGCGCCACATTCCCCGTAATCCGGCGGGACAAGATTGCCGCCACTGGCCTCGACGACTTCATGTACATCAACCTCCGATACAATCCCCACGCTCCCGAAGTTCCCGGCATGCCCGGGCTATGGTATACTGTCGGACAGGGAAGAAGTATTGTGCGTGCGTACCCGTGGGCGAAAGAGCAGAGGGTCGTGTCGAGGCTTGCTGAGGGGATTTGGCAGTATCAGGGCCAGTACGTGCTTATACCCGCTGATTCGTTGACCAAGGAAGAGTGGGGAGCGCAGGACGTCAAGGTATTAGCATTTGATATTGAGGTGTGATGTGTGTTTTCGTTGGCTTACTAGAGGGTGTTGGTTATTTTTAGCTTCGAAATACGTGGGTGCAGGAGATCCGCGAGAGACAGTGGGGCCGTCCGACGAGAGCGCGTATCGCTCTCTGTGCACGGTTTGGTCGACCACCTACGGGAGCTGAGCTTGATGCTGCCCTTCAATCAGATTCTAAGTATAATGAAATCACATCCGCACAGATTGCGCGAGCGTTGTTGGAGGGCGAAGAGGTAAGAGGATAATGACCTCATCTTCGTCCTAGATATTTTGACGCATCGTAGACCATGGCCGTATGGGCAATGAAATGTGTCGGTTATGACGAAAATTTTCAGCAAGGACTGATCGAGAAACAGAAGACTTGGGTATCTCCTTCCAAGAAGACTAAGAAAGGTACGAAGAAGACTGTGCCGAAGCCGGGTAGATCTAGCAAACGAAAGTCAGAGGGATTTGACTCTGCACGCTCTTCTGTTGAGAACTTCTCGGATGACGATGAAGTACAAGTGATCTCGAGAATCAAATCAAGAGCTATGCAAAGGCGATCTCGCCACGCTGCAGAAGTTTTGTTGTAGTTTTTTCTACTCAGAACTTTTGATGATCTGATGATTTATACTGTCTTTCCATAATTCTTCATTCGATCAGAAACTCAATTACTCGGAAACACTGCAATTGGAGTGTGGCGATACAACGTCAGGGCCTGATCATCAATTGGATCGTCACAAAACAAATCTGTGTCGTGAATGCCAACTCTATGGAAGAATACAAATAGTTTTGGTACACTGAAGGAACAATAAACCGGTGGCCGAACAGACACTTTTTCAAAAATAACTCCGAAATCTCTACTCACAGGGTTGTCAACATAGTTATAGAAATTCCATCTGTTAGCATGATAGAGTCACCTGCATTCTTGAACGTTGTAATCGGACGCGGTTGCACATTTTGCGCTGTGTCGTCAGTCTGACTGGACCCAAACGCACACGCTTCCTTTTCTGACCCATCGATTGAAAACCGCTGAGCTGATCCAGCCGACATAGCCGCCTCGGGTGTATCTCTAACCAACGTAACGCATGATACATCAGGATAGTCATGTGGCACTGCGGTGATCATGGTATATGAACTGCCTTCGTAGGATTAGGATGCACATCAGCAATCTTCATTAGCCCAGTGGGAAGGAACTCTTTTTTATAATTCCACTGTCAGGCCTGTGTTCTAAGAACCAACCGGATCCGATGTCTATGATATGGAATTTAGTTCTTCTTGTAGGAGACCAGTGGCGATACAAAGCCCAATGGAAGGAACTAGAATCGTCACGAGCGTATAGGGCGAGGTAGAGAGCACTTAGTTTGAGCGTATCGCGGAAATCCGATCGATAGAGTTTCTGCGAAGGAATCCTCACCATATCATGCACGTCGTTCAAACTCAGTCTATTGAACTAAGTACGTGATTACAGCCAAATCCACAACCATCAGGTAGGCCGTCTGCCAACACACTGCGAACAATGTCCCATTGTTCATATACTAGTATATATACTTCCTGTCTCTAGACAATCATTTCTACCGGACTGAGGGTGAGTAAACACTTATTATCGTATACCACACACATACTGACTGTATCTAGTATTAATGTTCGGTCTTACTAGTATCCTGATCTGGACTTCCAACAGTGGCAATCAATCATTTAGAAGTATGGGAAAGAGTTGTAATACAAGTCCTTAGCCTGGGCTCTGACAGACTAGTCAAGGCAAGATCAAAGAGGTTTCTAGGCCAAGAACACCGACTACATTAAGGAGCTGCTGGGCACCCCGCTCTATCGAGATGTCTGCTACTATATCGTTTCTGGATTTCCTGAGTTCCCTTGCCTGCCTTGGAGGCGAGACGAGCCAGAAATGCGCATGTAAACAGGCTGCTGGCCAGTCGTCGCACTTGACTTCTTCCTTGCCATATTGGAAAGAGAGAATTCTGTAGTGAAGGAAACAAAGAGTAATCTTGGCGGCTAAGGGAATGGAAACAGTCTTACCAAAGGCAGTGCCCACGGAGTCTAGAAAAGATATCTGA
Organism: Termitomyces sp. DKA19; assembly: GCA_018851325.1. Lineage (NCBI taxonomy): Eukaryota > Fungi > Basidiomycota > Agaricomycetes > Agaricales > Lyophyllaceae > Termitomyces > Termitomyces sp. DKA19. The sequence continues at coordinate 22,590 of JABCKS010000169.1, forward strand.
GTGTCCAAGTCAAATGATAGCAGGGAGGGCAGGAAAGGCACATCAGACGAAAGTGATTCGAATCTATTCAAGAGGCCGGGATGTACCTAAATGCCTCCTGATAATTAAGTGACCATGTGGAGGGAGAAAGAACCAATCTACGTGTCTTGTTGATTGGCATGTGAGAAAATGTAGTCATTCACACCCTGCCGAAAGGGAAAGCAAGTTTGGTATATACTGAAAAACCTCGCGCCGAGCACAAGGGTGAGCAGGCCATGGTTGCAGTGTTTTGCATTGTGTAGACGATTCTCTTTGTTTCCAAACGGCAAAGTAAGTAGGCAGAACGCATGAGCACTGAGTCGAAAAAGAGATGAAGCGAGGCCGCGTACATCGTCCGCCTCCAAAGACCTGAACTCCCATTTCCTCATTACTAACACCTGCCTCAGTACGGTCTCTCATCGAATCCTCTCTCTCTTCATGTTCGACTCTTCCACGGTAGAGTGCCTTGATTTCTTGTTGGAAATGAGAGATGGTGTGGCCGAAGACGCAACGACTCTACCCAATCGAGTTGCGTATCTGTGTCAGTTGTGGTCGCGGAATGGAAGATAGGCAGTATGATATTGCATCATGCACTTGCTTATACCGTGTACTGTGCTGTGGAAATGTCAACTAAAATGCCCCAGTCGAAGTATCACAGAAGTCTGAGAGTCAATATTAAAGCGAGGTTGTGTCGATGTTGTTCTTCGAGAAGGTTAAGTGTATGTGGGGTGGATGATCTATACTCGAGTCAGTTCAATTGCATGTGACCGAAAACGGATCGACTCTGCTCATCTACTCAGGCTCCCAGAATTCGATACTACGCAGGTGGGATCCTCTTCTCATTGCTACTGTGCAGGTTGTGATTGGGTGGTGAATCTAAGACATGGCTGGGAGACGGACGATAATGGGCTAGGGTAATGTTGAAATAGGTGATAGTGCGGGGTAGGTCAGCATCCGAAGTGGATAACACAAAGATGTGTCGATTACGCGTGCGGAAGCGGATGTACTATCGTTTGTGGAATGGTCACAGAGGAAGAAAAACATTCGCCGTTCATGCAGGAGATTGACACGTTGAACATGAGTAATCATGCCGTAGAATCAGTTCTAATTATCCTTCAAGTGGACCACAGATGAACAATACGGCCTGTGTGCACATCTGGCCTGTGTACGTGTGAGCCTGTTGACATATTTGCCAGGAACAAGGGAAAATCATGAGAACATCAGACAAGATGACAGGTGTATTCGTGGCTCTCTGTCGCTATTGTTCATCTTACTCGCATTTTATCATTCCACTCTACAGTCGCTGAAACATGGCCACAAACCAGAAAGACAACCACTCTTCAAAGAGGCAAAGGCTCACTCGACCACTCCGTTCACTGTTCTCCAGAAGGCGTGATTCTACTTGTAAGCAGCCAGGTCTATCCATGTAGTACGAGGATGTTTAAATCTACTCCAAGATGCTGCATCCGCACCTCCCTCGACTGCTCTGTTGGCAACAGGGAATGAAGCACTCAGTGGGTGCTAGTTCCATTTTTTAACCCTCCAGGCTTGAACACACTTCAAAGGGGCAACTGCTGGACGTACTTCGTCTTTCATCTCTGCCAATGAGATAGCAGGTACTGGTAAGCGTCGATAACTTGGAACATCCCTCCAGGCAACTATTGATTGCTCTGATGAATCCAGGGGATAGTACTGGAACCAGTAAGCAGTAGATTTATTTTGTGAACTGTATACCCAAGCAAATCACTATTGAAGCTGCTATGGATACTTCCCAGCCAACTGTTCACACTAGTCAGTTATCATTAACCTCAGGTACTGCTAGTGATCTTATAGATGTTCTTCCAATTCCAAGGTCCTGTGGTTATGGGCCCATTGGTCACTTTATCAATTGCAGAGAACACTGCTACATTGGGTAAAATTCAGCTGTCTCATTGATCTATTAAGAGCTGAGCTGTTTCCAAAGGAACATCAGCTCCTATGACTCCATTTGAACATGAGACTTCATTGATTTCTATTGATCAAGGAGCAGATACTGGTAAGTGGTACCAGCTATATATCTAGGCAGTAATACTAAATAGGTTGATATTTGAAGGAGGAAATTTGACTATGGCTACTCAAGGATCTTCTATAGGTCATGTTTCAGGCACTGTGAAAGATGGGCTTCAACTAGCTTGGAGTGGTGTTGAGCTATTGCTTAAAAAGGCTGGAAATATATTAGCTGGAACACCATTCCAAGTTCCTGTTGGTATTATTAATACTTTAATTGAGCTGAAAAATGTAAGTCACAGTCATATTTCATAATACATTTGCTGAATTTAATTACAGGCTGTGTCTGACAACAATGATGAATTGGATTTTCAGATTACAAGGACTAGAGATTGTCTGAACATTGTGCAAGATGTTAATGACAAGAATCCAGATTCAGATGAATTTATGAAAGACTTTGTTGAGTGTGTTTCATTTTTATTTACCTCTATACTTGAGCTGACATTATTTAGAAAACTTATTGATAAACTGAATGATCTTGACAAAATGTCCAAGAATGCAACATGGAAAAAGATTTTAGAAAATCAGCAGAACAAGTCAAAAATCAATGGTATTTTCAAATATATTGATGAACAGACAAAGGAGCTCCAGGTCATTCTTTACATAATTATTTTGTTGTTATATTAACATTCTGTTTAGATAAAAATTGCCTTGAAGATTGATCAAAATACTGGAGGTTTGCATGATTCAATTGATGTTAGTTATCTATAAAAATATTAAATGTGCTAAATTAACTTAAACTTTAGCAAATTCAACTGAATAACTGGCCTTATTCTAACAAAGCAATGTATGATGCTGATCTTGATGATGTGCAAACAGTATTTCGTGGACCTTGCACACTAAATACATGTGTTAAAATTCTTGAACAAATTTGTAGCTGGGCTCAAGACTCATCATCTAGTAGTTCACAAGTCTTTTGGCTAACTGGTCATGCTGGATCAGGAAAATCCACCATTGCCTATACTATTGCTCATGACTTTGATGAGGGCATTGGTGTGCTGAAGATCTTGCAGGCTAGCTTTTTTTGTTCTCGACAGTTTGAAAACACAAAGCACCAAAAATATATTATTCCCACTCTTGTTTATCAACTTGCTCATCACTCAAAAGCTTTTGCTAAATCTCTTCTAAAAGCAGACAGGAGTTCTGTTGATAAAAAATTGGAAAAACAAATGCAGAGTCTTTTAGTAAGCCCTTGGGTGAAATCTATGAAAGATCGCTCTGAGAATCTACCATCCTACCTTATAGTTATTGATGCTTTGGATGAAATTGAGGAAAGATCAGGCTTAAAATTTCTTCAAGAATTGCTTAGAGCCATTCAACATGGAAAATTGCAGGGTCTCAAATTTCTCATTACTAGCCGGCCAGATCCTGAACTTGCTAATGAACTGTCTAACTTCTTGCCAAAAAACTCAATCTGTTATCTTCAAGATATATCACAAGAGCAGGCTAATGCAGATATTATAACATATTTGCATAATGCACTTCCAAAATTTCAAAATAGACCTGAGCTTATAGAGCTAGGAAAGAAGACAAATGGTCTCTTTATCTATGCCTCAACAGCTGTGAAATATATATCAGTAGGAACCTTAGGAGAGCAAAAAGATCTCATGAAGCAGCTGCTTGATTCTACAAGTAATATAGAATCATCAGAACAGCCTAACTCTTCAAATCCAATAGCAACAATTCATACTTTATATCATCAAATACTGTCTCAAGCATTTGCTGGCCTTCATAGAAATCATGTTCAAACTCGCTTAAAAATCCTATATACTCTTCTTTGTGCAGAAGAACGTATTTCCACTAGTGTTGCAGCAGAACTTCTCTCTGATATTAAAGATGTAGAGGATATTAAGGAGAGAGCTGATGACCTTGTTAACAATCTTCATGCTGTTCTCTATATAAGAGATAATAAAATCTTCTGGTACCATGCTTCTTTTCCTGATTTTATTTTTGCTCAAGTACAATCATCTAAAATTGGTCTTATATATTTCAATGATATAATAGACATGTCTTATAATGCAGCCACTCATCATGCTTCAATGGCCCATCGGTGCTTTGATATAATGCTGAAGGAACTGTGCTTTAATATCTGCAACTTGCCTTCATCCTTTTTAGATGATTCAGAAGTTCCTAATCTGCAAAATTCTATTAAAGAGAAGATATCAGATGTACTCAAATATGTATGTCAACATTGGGCACAACATACAATGAAAGCCATACCTGAAGAGCACCAAAATATTGTACAGAAAATGGAGAAATTTTTCAATATTTGTATCCTCTTTTGGATAGAGGCTATGAATCTACTTAATTCATCAAGAAAATGTCATATCATGCTTCAACAAGTTTCTGAATATATCAGCAAGGTAAAATAGCTTTAATCTTTCTAATCAAAAAGCTGATAGTTAAACTTAGAGGAATCAAAATTATTCAGATCTTATATGCAACATTAATGAGACAGCTAACTTTGTCACCCACTTTACAGGAAGTCTAGCAGTTTCATCTACACCACATTTATATATTTCAGCCTTAGCAACATGGTCAACCAATAGCAACCTAATAAAAGGATGGAGAAAGTTTTTTCCCTCTATTCCATATTTGGTTGGTGGAAAAAAACTGATGCTGTCTAAAGTAAGCATATTGCAGACAAGTAAAGTTAGTTGTGTAGCATGTTCACCAGATGGAAAGTGCATTGTGTCTGGGTCTGTTGATGGTTTTGTGAGCATGTGGAATGCCTTAAGTGGTAGACAGTTGCAGAAGTTGAATGGCCACACTGCATGGGTCACTTCTGTTGCATTTTCACCAGATGGAAAGTGGATTGTGTCATCAGGTGATAAGTCTGCAAAAGTGTGGGATGCTTTCAATGGCACACAGCTGCAAGAGTTATATGGCCACACTCACATTGTCAGTTCTGTTGCATTTTCACCAGATGGAAAGTGGATTGTATCTGGGTCAGGTGATAAGTCTGTGAGAGTGTGGGATGCCTTTAGTAGTGCACAGCTGCAAGAGCTGAATGGTCACACTCATATTGTCAGTTCTGTTGCATTTTCACAAGAGTTGAATGGCCACACTGATTTTGTCACTTCTGTTGTATTTTCACTAGATGGGAAGTGGATTGTGTCTGGGTCAGGTGACAAGTCTGTGAGGGTATGGAATACCTCCAATGGTACACAGATGCAGGAGTTGAATGGTCATACTGTGTGGGTTACTTCTGTTGCATTTTCACCAAATGGAAAGTGGATTGTATCTGGATCAGAAGATAAGTCTGTGAGAATATGGGATGCCTCCAGTGGTGCACAGCTGCAAGAGTTTAATGGCCACACTGATTCTGTCAGTTCTGTTGTATTTTCACTAGATGGAAAATGGATTGTATCTGGGTCAGGTGACAAGTCTGTGAGGATATGGGATACCTTCAGTGATGCACAAATGCAGAAGTTGAATGGTCATACTCATAATGTCAGATCTGTTGCATTTTCACAAAATGGGAAGTGGATTGTGACTGGGTCAGGTGACAAGTCTGTGAGGGTGTGGGATGCCTCCAGTGGTGTGCAGATGCAGGAGTTGAATGGTCACACTCATATTGTCAGTTCTGTTGCATTTTCAGCAGATGGAAAGTGGATTGTATCTGGGTCTTATGATAAGTCTGTGAGGGTGTGGGATATCTCTAGTGGTGCACAGCTGTCAGAGTTGAATGGCCACACTAATTCTGTCAGTTCTGTTGCATTTTCACTAGATGGAAGGTGGATTGTGTCTGGGTCAGGTGACAAGTCTGCAAAAGTGTGGGATGCCTTAAGTGGTGCACAACTACAGGAGTTGTCTGGCCATACTGCATGGGTCACTTCTGTTGCATTTTCACCAGATGGAAAGTGGATTGTATCTGGATCAGATGATAAATCTGTGAGGATGTGGGATGCCTCCAGTGGTGCACAGCTGCATAAGTTGAATGGTCACACTAATTCTGTCAGTTCTATTGCATTTTCATTGAATGGAAGGTGGATTGTGTCTGGGTCAAGTGACAAGTCTGTAAGGATATGGGATGCCTCAAGTGGTGCACAGATGCAAAGGTTGAATGGCCACACTCATATTGTCAGTTCTGTTGCATTTTCACCAGATGGAAAGTGGATTGTATCTGGATCAGATGATAAGTCTGTGAGGGTGTGGAATGCTTCTAGTGGTGCACAAATACAGGAGTTGAATGGTCACACTGAGTGGGTAACTTCTGTTGCATTTTCACCAGATGGAAAGTTGATTGTGTCTGGGTCAGGTGACAAGACTGTGAGAGTGTGGGATGTCTCTAATTGTGCACAGCTGCAGGGATTAAATTGCCACACTAAAGGGGTCACTTCTGTTAGATTTTTATCAGATGGAAAGTGCATTATGTCTGGGTTAGACAATAAGCCTGTAAGGATATGGAATGATTCATACCCCAAGTGGACATGTCAAGTCAATGGCTGGATTGTGCTATCCTTTATTAAACATCACTTAATGTATGTCCCAGCATATGCTATCAATACATTATATCAACCACATAATACTCTCATTATTTCATCTTATCCCTCTTATTGTGTGAAATTTTCATCTTCCCTATTTGGAGAGGAGTGGGCACAATGCTATAAACAACATGTAGTATAAGCATTGTTATTATTAAGCCTTGTATGCATTCATTTTGAATGTAATTCTGATATTTATTTTCATAATTTCAATAATTGTCACATAGGAATTATGATCATTCATGAACTTTAGTTATATGTTTTGAAACATTGTGAAATATTTATAAATTTTTCCAAGTTTTCATAAAAAATTTGATAACTAGGTCAATAAACTATATTTCAAACTGCTTTGTTATATAAAATTGTTATATAATATGTGAAATGAGTAGCTATGATACATTATCAAGATTTTTGCATGTGGTATTGTTGTTCTTGCATTTTATAGAATTGTTAAAGAAGTAGGCCATCTCATTGAAAATTAATATGGGCATTAGTATGTACAAAGTCATAGACACTATAATAAGACTCAATTGTTACTGAGCACCATTACTAACATTACTGGCTATTTTATCTTATGTAGCATCTGACCTAGCTACAGCATAAGACTTTAGCATTTCTCAATTCTGTTTTTTGATATGATATATCAAGCATGCAATCCATTATGTGGGATTTAGCCCTTAAGTCTGGAAGTATATAGCTAATTGCATTAGACTTCAATATGTATAGGATATACTTATCATGAGATCTCTCATGCAGAGCCTAGCCTTTAAGTCTAGAAAGACTAGGTCAAGATTTTAGGCTAAGCAACATTGACTTAGTGATATTTGCACTCTATTTTCCTGACATGTTGTGAAAGAGGTACAAGACTATTTTCATCTTTCATTCCTATTATCTTTCTGAAATACTTATAAAAGACTATATTATATATTTCACATTGACATTTCCTTTATATAACTATATTCTAACACTTAGTATCCACCAAACTGACTTTCTTCTCAAACACTATACTTTCCACTCCATCCAACCCCAAACATCTCCTGCCTGCTACTCAAGTCATGCCTACATACTATGCATCACTGGATCACTGGTTCACAAGTTCCTCAACTCCAGCCCTAATAACTTCTTCAGATATGCTTATATATCACTGAGTCAGGCTAGCCATCTATGTACAGCCTCTGGTCACACTGCCCAATACTAAAACTTCCTACCTGCTTCTTTTCAACCCCCAAATTAGTACTGGCTGATAGTAGTATATATATTAAGCCTAGAACCCTTAGTAAGTTAAGGCCTAGCCTCCAACTGAAAATCCCTGGTACTTTCCTCTGTATAGGATCCCCCATACTTGAGAGACCCACTGGGAACTCTAAACACAGAGTAGAATACTTTAATGCCTGTTAGCACTAGTCTATTTGCTGCTGGCACTAGAATCTGAGGGCTACCTACTTCTAGTCTTTACTGTATACTCTCCATCTTCCTGAAGGGGGCCTATGACAGCTCTGGCTATTTATATACTCTCTACACCTATGGGGCTTGGAAACATGCCCTGGACAGAAGAGGACCCCTGGCTCTAGCAGGAGGAGTAAATGGTGGACTTCTTTTAATAGTGCAATGTGATTTTGAAGAAACTCCAACTCCTAAGAGTAGAGTTCTCTTAACAGACTCAGGATTTCCTTGAGGATATAACCTTGTAGACTACTGCCAAAGTCTGGGCAGACTGCCTAGTAGCATTTTTCAAGCTCTATATGCAAGGGAACTTACTAGCATGGATCCTCAAACTTCTTTGAGATAGTGCCTTTCTATAGAATATGTTGCACAACCTAGTCAAAGAAGTTTATGTGTCATTTTTGCTGAAAAGGTTCAAGGACTCCTCCAACCCCACTTATTCCTTCTACCTATAATGAAAATAGAACTCTATGCCTCACCAACCTGCTAATGCCCAGAATGCTAAGACATAACACAAGGATAACTACAAGGCAGCCTTAGCTCTCCTTTGAAACTTCAACCTCTTCAGTGAGTTATTCAACTTATTTGCTACCAGAAACATTGATCTCTTAGCCCAATCCTACTTTTTGTATAATGCTGATATCTAGCACTTCAGCACTTCAGTGCTCCTGGACTCAGGACCACCCCCCACATTTTGGCCTCTATGATTAGCCCTCTGCCCTCTATCAGCATTCCTTTTCACTGGCTCAGCCTGTAGATCAGCCACCAGCCTGACTCTTGGCACTGGCACCAGCATCAGCCACTCATACCTTCCTAGTACAATGCTTTAACACCTTTCAAAGGAAGCTCTACACCTTTGCTACTGACCAAGTCTATGTTGCCTTCATTTTATCTTGTCTATAGAGTATTGCTCTGAATCACTATACTGTACACCTTCAATACAATCCCTGCCATCTACTGTTCACTGTGACATTTGTGGTCCAGTTCAAAAAAGAAGAATACAAAACAGGTTGGAATTATCACACTCTTTAGTTCCAGTTCAACAAAGCCCTCCCTGAATAGATCTATATGGTTCTTTACCTTACTTCAAAGCAGATTCTCTCTGAAGACCTTAAGAGTTTCATCACTCAGATTGACCAGCACTACTGAGAAGACCTCTCCAGAGCATATAGTTCTTGTTCTAAAGCCTCAATACATTCATCCTTAGTTAGTAATCAACTAGTAGCAACATCCCGTTGCAATATCTTATAAATTAGTGACTGCTGCATAGTCACTTGATCAGGGTTGGGGTTAGTATTTAAAGATAGTCTGCTGGTAATGATTTGGCCAGGGTTGAGATGGTGCCAATCCTCAATACATTCCATGTAAAGCTGTTTACTAAAATAGTTGGGGATCATAGTGCCAGATAGTAAGACAATCTTACTTTCAGCATTGTGACAGATTTTACCCTATTGTATCATATGCTCTAACTTGAAGCAAGTACTGCAAACTATGGTGTGACAAGTAGTAAGAGTTACTGAACTGCTGGTAAGGCTGACTGCTGTCAGCAAACAGAGCTTCTAGGCATTCCAAAGTGCTAACAATTGCTGTGGTAGTCACTGACTGGAGAGTTTCATAGTTGGAGGCAGGGGATGATATAGCAGGAGTGTTAATGACAGGTGCTGAGATGATACTAGGCATGCTAGTAATAGTGGTGGCAAGAGTAATGGACTTGGTCATTGCTGTGTCAGTTCTTTTCAATACTCATTTTGTGCCTTCAAAGACCTGTCCACATTGTAGGAATCCTTAAAGTGGTAATTGGAAAACATGATTTCTAGATGGCAGATAATTTTAGACTATAATGACATAGGGATACCTTGTTAGAACAAGCAATATTCTTCATTTTGGTAGAGTTTACTGTTAGCAAGGAGCCACTTAGCAATATATTGTAAGTTACAGTAGTAATCTGAGAACTGATCTAAAAGTGGCCAGTCCACTGATAAAGGTCTAGTTGACAAGTCATTCAAGGTCACCAAGGGTATAATGTGGGCTAATGTTAGCACAAAGATATAATGTAAGTACTGCCACTTTCTATTCCTGATATATATAGGGCCTGGGTGTATTGTTGCCAATTGCTAAGTTGTTGCCAAATTCCAGTAAGCTGAGCTAAGTTTCTACCATGTCATAAGAGACATAGCAAGTTGTATATTTCTTTTTCTGGGTATTGTTAGCAATACCACAGTCAGCAAATAGATACTACAATTCCTTGAAGTACTGAGGGAGCT
>JABCKS010000170.1:8998-32816 GCA_018851325.1 Termitomyces sp. DKA19
TTGCGCACGAAACCTCGCGTATAGTAATAGCGGGATTGCAGCACGATGGTTATTGCTGTTAAAGGTAGTAATGTCGTGTATTATGCATTGGTTCTGACTTGGGCCGCTCGTCCCATATATTCACCTCATCAATCAGCTCTCAACACAACTTTTCTCAACTTTCAGGGTGTCGCACCTCAAACCTCTGCAGCTCTGCTAACCTCTTCATCACGTTGAAATCCAATTGGCACTAGGACATTGTATCTATATTTCGTAGGTTATCTTAGGGTTTTGGACCTGGCTTGATGCACCACCCTCCATTTTGGGTTCGATTTGCCCACAAGTTGGTTTCGTGTCCTGTGCCTGCCTCTACTCTCCACTCCCTTGTTGTTTTCCTCCTCAATGAACAATACATTATCGCAACCCGTGGTATGGAGGATACGAAGGTGTTCAGGTAGAGCAGTTTCCAATAATCTATGTTCATTCAAGTTTCGTTCAGCTGTCAGTCCTCTCGGCTACCATGTCAACTCCATCAGACTCAAATCACCAAGGTCATCTTTGTGATTTTTGTGGTCCCATGTGATTCTTCTCAGAGTGTCAGCAGGACAGCAAGTGATATAATTTCGACGCGTATATCTCTATAGAAGTATCGAGGACAGAATGTCAGGATCGCAGTATCTGCTTTTATATTTAATCGCGCACACTCAGAAAATGAATGATGATATGTTACGTATTATTTGTTGCTATTCCTCGTGCACGACGGCACCATTATGACACAGCCGGCATGTAATCGACTACGGACGAGGAAGAGATCTTTATTGTACTACTTACCACTTGTATTCTCATCATGTCTTGATCGTGGTACCCATTACATGTTTACACTAACGCAAATATCTGGCTCATCTTCCAGTTTGTCAATTTACAAGTCGTCTTCTTCACATAAAACCCGCCGTTCGATTCCAATACAAGCTTTTTGTTTTCATGTTCTCTGGAAGTTATGTAAGTACTCATATGAAGCTTATGGATCAAGAGCCAAACCCATGTACGTTACCCTAGATCTCTGACTGCACATCTGTCTGAAAGCAGCCACCCTGCCGCTCGTTATCAAACGTATCATCACGGCTGGCAAGGTCTGGATCGGTGACGCATCTGGATAAACTGGCAGGACACGTACAACTGTAAACTTTTCCCTTGGATGAGTCGGGTGTGAAGACGAAGCATTCTTGGAACATACGAACATAAGCACTTTGTCTTCTTAACATGAAGACTCTCGAATATTTACTGATGCGGTTATCAAGCCAGCCTGTCGAAGTTTTGAGCCTCTTTTCACGCAGTCCCAAGTCAAAAGTTCCATGGTAAAAAATCAACGACCAGATCAGCGCCACACGTTAATTCGGCGATAGAACTTCTGATGTGAAAAACCTAGCCTCTTCTCAGGTATCACTGATTTCATCATTTGTGATGGTGTTCTACCTCTTGTGTTGCTTTAATAATGTGTGTGCTTCGAACTTGCTGTTAGTATAATCAGTATAATCGAAATCTTTCCGCGTCCCACGCCTGTCGTTATTGTGAGCTTGCCAGATTCGTCAGCATATCAATAACATGAAACGATCAATTTAGCATTATTGTCGTTGATATAATACGTTACCGACTATGACCTGTGTGCTTAAATTGCACGCAGAATCCTTCAGATTGAAGGAAAAAAACGACAGGCCCGGGACTCGAACCCGGAGTCTTCAGCTATTCCTGGGATATACCGGAAACTGACGCGTTAACCATTACGCTAGCCCGCCGCTATTTCCACTGTCAAATACGACATATATCGCAGTCTTACCCAACCGGGGGAAAGGCCGGAAGAGAAGCACCTTTTGTGGCGAATTTGATTTGAGAAGGATCAGATTGTACTAGAGCAAGCCATAAGAACTTCCATACTTTTCCAAGCGCTAGAAGAGTGATCGAGGAAGCGTTTTCGAAGACAGCGATTCTGGTTTCTTCCGGCACACTCATCATATGAGTCAATCATTGATCTTCTTTTTCCGTGATAGAGAGCTCATCCCAGCGTCCAGGTGTATGAAAAGCTCAGGAGAAGCTGCGGCGAGCTACAATGTCAAAGCGACAAAACAGTGTCTCCTTTCCAAATTTTTGCTCTAACATGTGACAGTAACACATCTTGTTTTTATTGATTACTTCGTAGATGTACGGTGTCAAAGAGCGCGACCATCGACATGGGCTGAAGATATCCTGCAGGCTTTTTCCGCCGAAATGTAAGACTCGAGGCGTTGTTTGCCCGTCCCCCCTATAGTGTCGCTGCACTTCCGCGCTAACAATAGTTCTAGTTCAAGAATGGAGCTATTCCTGGACCCTCTTGATCAGCGAAAATCTACGAAAGCGGATAGATATGCTATGCCGCTGTGCGGCATGTTGTACTCATCTGCGACAAGCTGCGCTTCAATCCACTCAAGAACTGCCTCCTTTTCATTGTCTTTCCCGCGAAGTCTTTGTTTCCCCTAAACTACCCCCTAGTCCCTATAGGACCACTCCTATTCGTTCAACGCGATTTCGAGCATGATTTTGCGGACACCCCTATGGCTGGCCTTGGCTTGTGTACCAACTCTGGGCATTGCGCCAGGTTCTTTTGTGGAAGTAGGCAATACACTCGTTAGTGCAATGATGGTAAAGGATTGACTTAAATTTTATGGCCGCCCTCTCAATCCTGTGGTATTCCTAGATGTTCCTTGGGAATGATGAAAAAGTGTACATCTTGGACAAGGCCGAAGGAAATGCTGCAACAATTAACGGCCATCCGGCGTGGGGCGCGGTCTGGTAAGCATCAAGATGCCCCTCTTCTACCCCTTTTTAACCCTTCTCTGCCCAGGGACATCGCCTCACAGCAGGCCACCATCATGGATGTTGTAACTAATACTTTCTGTGCTTCGGGCATGCACCTCCCCAACGGATCATGGGTGACCTTTGGTGGAAACGGTGCCGTTGGAAGAGGGGGAAACATCGGATCTCAACGCAACTCAGCGGGAAGTGGCGCTTGGGACTCCGAGTATCAAGATTTCGATGGCACTAAGGCTATCCGGATCCTGAATCCATGCACAAACTCTGATTCATTATCATCTCCTAAATGTCAGTGGTACGACGATCCGAGTGTCATCTCAATGCAGAAAAGGAGGTGGTATTCTGCTGCCGAATCCCTCGCCGACGGATCCATTGTGTTGATAGGGGGTTTTGTTAATGGTGGTTATGTCAATCGAAACTATCCCAATGTCGACCCCGAGTTTGAGGGTGGCGCCGCCGAACCAACGTATGAGTTTTACCCTGCTAATGGGCGCGTAGCGACCACTATGCAGTTCATGATCAAGACCTCAGGACTTAATTCTTACGCTCACACCTATCTCCTCAAATCCGGAAAGATCCTTGTTCAGGCGAACGTATCCACCAGTAAGATTCATCCTACTAATAAAGACTGGACGAAACTAAAATTTATGCAGTAATATGGGATTATACCAACAACGTCGAGACTCCTCTTCAAGACATGCCCAACAATGTGGCGCGCGTCTATCCAGCGTCTGGTGCGGTTGCTATGCTCCCCCTCAAACCTGAGAACAGCTACAAACAAACAATCCTCTTCTGCGGTGGATCCGATATGCCTGATTATGCGTGGGGTGATTACGCCTACCCTAACATCAACACTTGGGAATACCCAGCCTCAAAAGACTGCCAGCGCCTCACCCCGGAGCCCTCAGATGGTTCGGAACCTACGTACGAGGCAGACGATGACATGCTCGAAGGGAGGACCATGGGTCAGTTTATTGTCCTTCCTGACGGAAAGATACTCGTGATCAATGGAGGCTCGAATGGCACGGCTGGTTACGCTGAGGCGACAGGGCAGACAACTACTTATGGCAATATGCCTTATGGAATGTCGCTTGCCTCTGGCCCAGTGGGTACACCGGCTATCTATGATCCGGAAGCACCAAAAGGATCACGATGGTCGAATGCACAACTCGGAACTTCTCAAATAGCTCGTTTGTACCACTCTTCGGCGATCCTTCTACCTGACGCCTCAGTCCTTGTTGCTGGCTCCAATCCCAATGCCGATGTTAATCTAAGCACCATTTTCCCCACGACATACAAAGCCGAGATTTTCTATCCTCCTTATTTTCGAGCCACTACACGTCCTGTTCCATATGGCGTTCCTGAAACTATTTCTTATGGAGGAGACTACTTTGATATCACCCTGCCGAAGAGCTCTTATACTGGTTTTGCCAACGACGCAGCAGGGAACACGACAGTTGTTCTTATTCGTGGTGGCTTCTCTACGCACGCGATGAACATGGGTCAGCGCTACCTCCAGCTTAACAATACTTTCACTGTCAACAACGACGGCTCAATCAAGTTACACGTCGCTCAAGCACCCAGCCCAAACCTTTTCCAGCCAGGACCTGCCATGCTTTTCGTCAACGTGAGAGGCATCCCGAGCAATGGGAGCATGGTCATCGTGGGCAACGGTCAAATAGGTACACAGCCTACTGCGCCTGCGAGCAGGCTCCCTGACAGTGTATACTCAACTTCGAATACCACGACAACTACGAGAAGTAAGGGTAACGGTAAAATGATAACCTTAACTAGGGACACAACTTTTGCTGCTGTTGCAAGCATTGTTGTCATCGTTATACAATTTACTTAGTGAGTGCTTTCAGTTTCATCAGCCATAGGCCTTAAAATGAATAATCTCTTAGTATGATTATTTAATTCTAATAAATGAATGTACGTTAATTGTCATGGATATAGACCATTCCAGCATGTACAATTATCTATCATGTCTTGGACTCATATATAGCTGGATCTAGATATACAAAAGCCTTCAGACACTTGTATCATTATGCTAGGCGATACAAATATGCTACCATCTCTAGATAAAAAGAAAGAAAATCTCAGACCGGAAGTTTTGCGCACGAAGGAATTCCTAGTAAAAGGACCTGAGAACGTATCCTTGAAGGGCCTTGCTGGGATTCGAACCCAGGCCACTTGCAACTTGTATCCCAAAGCAAGTATCGTACCTCTAGACTACAAGGCCATACTCTCGACGATGCCGAGAGCGTAATTGGAGGACCGCATTATTAACCCCCGAATGTAGGGGCAGCACTGACTTGTGTCCTTGCCCCCAAGGTCGCTGCTGGCCCGCTTTAAGCTAGCAGCTCGAGTTTGTCTGTCCCGGCCTCTATCATGAGGCCAGTTTGGCTTATGATCAGGTACCCCGAGGTGCCGTTTGACGCAGTGTCATGCATCGATCCCATGGCATTTGTCGCCTACCCCCATGATAGCATGAGTGCTAACATGGGGACAACGAGGTGCTCCGTCTTTGCTGCGAAATCAGGTACCACGCCTAGATAGCTTCCCGACAGTCTTTCCTGAACTCAAATACCTCAAATACGGTTGCCCTGCAGGGTTGTCAGCCAGAAACATGAGTAGATCAACCATTTTTTTGGGTTACTAGGGGATGTATGTTTGTTGTCAATAGAAATCCTGGATTTTTTAGGTGTTTGTTACCAATCACGATGCAAACTTCACACCTTTCGTGTCATAAAATCAAATGGTATATCACTAGATGTGGGTTGTGACCGAGACGAAGGCCTCATCCTTTCGTCGCGATGGGCTGCTCAACTTGACCCTGGAGGACAACTATTTTCGAATGAAGAACATGGATCCTCACATAGCTTCCGAATGCTCAGCGCTAAATGAGATTTTTGGCACGACTTCTGAAAATCATAAGAAAAAACATTCGCTCCGCAGATCAAAATGAGATGTCGAGAAAACTAGAGACAATTGCTTTTTCACGATGCTCATGATATTAGGCATGATATGATACAATTTGGGACATGGCATCTAAAACAGCGAGCATTGTCGAATTGGAGGAATGGAATTTGTGAATCCACTATCTTTTGTAAATTCATCGCGACGGAGTATCCATTCACATTGGGAAACGATTCGCACTTTCGCCTCGCAAATGATGGGAAGGTGAAGGCATCACCGAAATGTGTTGGATCAAAACTTTGGACTCAGCCGTGACTGGTTGACCTTTCAAACAAACAAGTATCTCATTACTCTAAGATCCACACAACGACGCGAGTGTGGCCTCTCCTTAAGATATGTCCTTCTTCGCGGCGCAGAACACAGCTACCGCGTCAAGCACAACTTCGGCTGCCGACAAAGATGTCGAGCTGGTCGAGCCTCCGACCGACTCTATCTCTTCAATGTCATTCTCAGGACAAGCAGACTACCTTGCTGTAGGAAGCTGGGACAACAGTGTGGGTCTACCGACTTGCACATCCCCTTGCGCGCTGATCAGAAGTGTCGGCAGGTCCGAATCTATGAGATTCTAGCAGGCGGCGGGTCGCAGGGAAAGGCGATGTATCAACACCAGGGACCTGTACTGGGTGTGTGTTGGAACAAGGTGCGACAATCATGTCCTTTGGCGCGTCCGCGTGTTTCAAACGTGTTCGAGGCAGGAAGGGAACAAAATCTTCTCTGGCGGTGCTGACAATGCTGGACGCATGTTCGACGTGACTACTGGCCAGGCTACGCAGGTCGCACAGCACGACGCGCCAATCAAGGTAGTACGATGGATTGACGTGCCAGGATCGGGGCTTTTGGCTACCGGGAGCTGGGACAAGACCATCAAAGTGCGTGTTTCCTGTGTCCAGTGTCTAACCCTATATGAATTTCTTGGCGTTGCAATCATAAGTATTGGGACCTGCGTAATCCTACTCCAGTTGCGACGGTAACATTGCCTGAACGGTGCTACACCTTCGATGTCCAATATCCTTTGATGGTTGTGGGGACGGCTGAGCGACATATCCAGATATTCAATCTCACTAACCCCAATACTGTGTATAAAGTTTGTCCACTGTATTCCTTCTTCACTGTTGTTTTTTTCTGAATTTTTAATAATCAGAATCTCCTCTCCCCACTCAAATGGCAAACACGTGTCGTTTCTTGTTTTACCGCCGCTCAGAATAATGGATTCGCTGTTGGAAGTGTTGAAGGTAGAGTGGCGATCCAGTAAGTCATTTCATGGCTCTATCTTGGTATTATTGGCTGATGTGGTGCAAGATATGTCGAAGACAAGGACTCTGGGTCAGCTTTAAATCACCAATTCTCGGCTTTCTCTCATCATTTTCGTCCAGGAACAATTTCTCGTTCAAATGTCATCGTCGCGACAACGTTCCCAATTCCAAAGATCAAGCCTTAGTGTATGCAGTGAACGACATTTCATTCCATCCTGTCCATGGGACATTCTCAACTTGCGGTGCGTTTGACATTTTCCATTCTATTGCTATCTTTTCCTCAAAACTCACGTATACGCCATAGGTTCCGACGGGACCATTCATTTCTGGGACAAAGATGCGCGTACACGGCTAAAGAGTTTGTGATCCCTTCTTTCCATGACCCACACGGCCATTTATCGCACATCTAGCTTTCGAGGCTGCACCGGGCCCCATCTCCACTACCACCTTCAACCGCAATGGCAACATCTTCGCGTACGCCATCTCGTACGATTGGTCCAAAGGACACTCTGGCATGACTCCCGGCTTGCCCAACAAGGTCATGTTGCATTCGTGCAAAGATGAAGAGGTCAGGAAGCGGCCAGCACGAAAGTAGTCGTGGTGAAATTATTTATGGTTCATTTGATCCCGAGGTGCTAGCTGGGGTGACGTGCTGAGAGCGTCGTTTTTAAATTCTTTTTTGTATCTTTCTGAATGTTTTTAAACCGGTTATTTTGTTAAAGGGGATATCTGTCTGATGGATTATCTCTTCAAAGTCTGTATTTTGAGCCGAGGAAAGGGATGGATGGAAATTTGGGAGATGCACCTCCGACCTGCGGCTGAATTTCCCATGAGTCAAAGACGGAAAAACAGACGCCACTGGGATGCGTCTTGGTCTTTTGAATGCGGGGGGAGATCCCCGATAGTGTCATCTGAAGGCGTGACTATGAACATGGTGTAAGGGATTTGCGAAGAGATAGCCAGACAAGATTTTTACTCCTGTTGGCGCCATTGGATCCGTGACTATGTGAATGAGAGAATGCATCTAAGCGGAACAAGAACACGTCCCGTACTGAATGGCTACACTTCCTCGACACTACGGAACTGGCTGCACTTGAGCTCAGTAAACACGTCAAATCGTGTGTTTGCAATCCGAGGGGCGCCAGTAACATTTGGGTAGGGTGCTTCATGTTAAGAAGCAGCTTGTATTTTCCTGGTCATCGGGATGCGAAGTATCTTGGTGCATTGTCGGGTAAAGGGACTTGCGTTACCAGGCGGTATCATTCGTTCGTTCTTTAAACGCTGTATTTTAAACGCTGTATTAGCTATGAAATTCTAGCAAGGTAAGTTCATTTATGAAGGATATATATACCTAGATCAGAATGCGCCACAGAGAATGTCCAGAGGGCGCCAATTCTTTGATATCATACCTAGAGTCCGAAAGGAAGACGGAACTATTGCAGAAGTGGAACAAATGTGTCTGATCACGATCTAGCCATATCACGTTGTAATTCGCGGTCTGATCTAAACGTACACACACTAAAATACAGTGTCTAAAGTACAGCCTAAGCCTAAGCATACTGCATAAGAATAAGCATACAGCATAACAAGAGAAAGACAAGTCAACACACTCTCGTAAACGTTCCCATCGTCGTAAATGTCTCCTTCCGTTTCTCCCGATTTGGATCATCGTACGGGCTCTTGATCGTCGCGCTCATTCCCGCCTTGCGCTTCGCCTCCTCCATTGCAAAGCTACTTGCCACGGCTCGACTCGCCACTGCAACGCTCGGGTTCAAACTTGGCTTTTGGTCCTCCTTGTTTTTTTTTTTTGCTGGCCCCTCGTCACCTGCAACAGCCTTGCACTTCTTGCTCGATTTTTTTGGAGGCTCGAGAAGGTGCTGACTCTCCGTAGCTTCATGCATGGATTCTTCTTCTTCCAGGGGACGGATTGAACTGCAGGATATCCATCGACGAATATTTCTTGCCGCATTGGGGGCAGAGACTGAGCTCGTCTGAGGTTTGGGTGACGGTCTTGAGGCCTGACAGAGAGAAGACACAACCACATGTAGAGAGGGAGACGAAGGGGACCAGGCCATTCATCTCTATGAGAGTGAGGGGACATATAAAGTGGATCCGTCGGGTGCTGGTGCGCGTGAGGAGTTCGGGGACATTTTAAGCTTCTTGATGTCCTGTTGTTTAAGTTGGTGAAGAATAAAAAATACGGTGCGAAGAAATTGATCTTGAGAGAACGGATGTGCCCACAGATGGTCTCGGCTATCTCCATGAGCAGACTTATCTAGGAGATACTCAATGAGAGTGTCCTTGTTGTACAGCTTTCCAAGAGCACATGAAACGACGGGTTCCTCTGGTTTGCGCTACTTATAGACTCACAGCTACCTTCTCGAGTCAATAGTAATGTGACTTGCCTTGGACAGAGCACAAAGAACCAACGAGCCCGCGTCTGGTTCGCCTTGTCGGCTTGCTCAGCCTGGAAGGCCTGTAAACTTCTTTTCCAATGAGATAAGCCCTAAATATATACCTTGTCCTTGCTCCTCACAAGATCTCTGCGGTCGGAGATGCTTGCTCCTAATTGCCCATAAGTGACAAGGGTTTGGGTCGCGGACACGTGCGAACGGATCACCAGTTCGGAATCACCTACAACTCGGCAGCAGACGTTACGTTCGCAGCGCAATGCTGCAGGATTTATCGAATATGGATCGAATAACGCAACTTCAGGATGAGATTCAGCAGGTTAGCTTGATACATCTGTCAAATGAGGAGGTTTTATGACTTGTGTTGTTATTACAGCTCCTCCTTATCATGTCCAACACGATTGCATATCTCACTTCGCGCACCAACTTCCTCCAGGTTACGCCAGATATACCCGTTACGAAGCAACGTAACCCAGAAAAGTATGATATACCTGAGGTTCTTGAGGGTATGTCGTGCTATATCCTGAAGGATCTTGGCTGAAATTGGCATCGTACTAGCAAACACGAAGGAGCTAGTCGCGGATCTCATGACGAAGGCTAAGCAAGTGGAGTACCTCATCAAGTCGCTTCCAGAGCCAGGGCCAGAACAAGCTCAGGCCAAGCGCCTTGCCTCGTTGGAAGAAGAGATGCAGGTTGCTAATGCTGATTATGTTCGTGCTGTGAACAGAGCCAGTGTGTTTGATTTTTTGCCACTTGTTTGAGAAGCCTTGATCAGGATAATGTAGAGAATCTTCATGCTCAGGTCAAAGAAGCGCTTCTCAAGATTTTGGCCGATACTGATGCAGATGCGATTGCTGAGAGTTGAATCACACTTTTTGTGTCGTGCTCGGCCTCACATATCTACCTCTTCGAGAACCTATAACGATGAACACCCGGTCGTTATCGCGCCAGCTCACTGTCCTCCCTAGTTCATCACTACACCATCACTTGTCTCGATGCCGCTTGACGTTCTTCGCACCGAGATAAGAGTTACATGGTCATCTCGGTCTGCGAACAGGATGTCTCGATATGGATGGTCCAAACGGAGTGTTATATAGAATGGTAAGATACGAACAAGGGTCTGGGCTGGTAAAGCCGTCGTTCGACACGAGGTACTTCACAGCATAAGGCGGTGTCGTTTATCGTTGAGGTACTCTTCGATTATTCATATTCATGGAGTCCCTGAGGAATACAATTCTTATGAATTAGAGCTTGGGAATGAATTCATGTACTCGAGGCCATCCTGACGTTATACCCGAGGCTGCATCAGGCCTTGTCGCCTTGTCTCCACCATCACCTTCAACTGCGATGGCAAACATCCAAGGTTGTGCATAAGGATTTTGTATGTGGGACACTTTAACCCCCGGCTTGCCTAGCAAGGTTGATGTAAAGATGAATAGCTTGATTAGTGTGGATGATGACGTGGTAGTTGGCGACGTGATGAAAGGGCCATTGATTGCTCAGCGCTCATTTCTCGTCTCTGCTGTTGAATATGCAATCTTGTATATCATACGAAGGGATATATCTTCTCGATGGATTACTAGCAACGGGGAATAAGGTGGTTTGGTAGTCGGTATCAGATGTTAGTACAGTTTCTGGAAACACCCTTGACGCCGACTATTGAATCATCGACCAAATGAATCGACTTTGAGAAGACTAATGATATTTTACAAAGACTACGAGAAGCAATCAACAGAGTGCTAAATACACATAAAAGGTAATGCTATGGGTAGTATGATGGTGAAAATACAAGACAATCAAGACTACCATGGCAGACTACGTTCCTAGCCCGCAACTACCCTTACTTCTTAGACTTTATTTCTAGGCTTTGTCTCCTCATCCTTACACACGAAGCATCAACCTGTTTGTGTGGCTAGATATCATGCCCACATGGCCCTTGTACCAATCATGAGTTTGCGCAGGCGAAGCTACTTCCATTGTGATTGTACGCTGTGCCGGTGACCGGGCAGTTCGTGACCAAGACTGATGAAATGAATCAAGGATATCGGCGTTGACGGCTATATATATTGCAAAAGCGGGTAGACGTATTAAGCAGACGTTCTCTTCCGGTTGTGTCCCAGAAACACACCTTTCTCTCGGGACCTGGCATAGAGATGATTTAAATTGGAGGGAGTGAACGAGAGTTTGAAGCATACTGACCTGCACTTGAAAGAGTCCCGTGGATAGGATGGAAGGATAGATCATTAACTGGGAATACATCTTGGTCTTTGGAGTTTGGGCTAAGATCCCGACGATGACATTTGAAACTTAGGCTGTGAACACGGTGTCAGGGATGGGCGAATAGATGACCAGAGAAGAACCCCTACTTTTTGTTAGCATCCTTAGCTTCGGCATGACTGTGTGAATGAGTCCATGTACATCTAATCGAAGCAAGGAAGACATGCGTACTAAATGACCACTCTTCCTTCAATACTTCCGAGTGTGAAGTACTCCAGGGCCTGAATACATGTTTTAAGTAAGTCACACGGTGTATTTAGCGAAAAACACAGACCTTACAATGCTCAAATTATGCATATCGTAATATTGGACGACACGACCTGCAATCCCAACGACCTTGAGGAAATTAAACATCGAACGAGCAATGTTTCTCTGGCAGATTGACAGTAGCGACAAGGTTTGATTGACGTAGGTCCCAAAACTGGTATAGTAAGCTGTGAGTTGGCTGATCAGTACCCAAATAAGAAGGGAAGACACACCTTGATCGTCTTAGCTCCCAGTTGCCAATACACCAGATCCTGGTGCGTCCACCCATTTGACAACCTTGATCGTCGCGTCATGTTCAGCGACTTGCCAACCTGGCCTGTTGCGACTTTCAGCATTCTTTCTGCTCCGTCTGCCCCTCCGGAAACACTTGTCCCTCTTGTCAGAATAAGCAGGCCATCGAACGTGAAATAGCGTACCATGTGTACCCTGTTCCAACACGCTAAGAATGGGAGCCGTGTGTTGTAGCTTCGCTTTCCCTTGAGATTGACTTCCTCTGTCAATCTCATACACGCGTACCTGTATAAGATTTAGCATCATGTATGCAGAAGAAAATCGTTGACAGGTACACCTACACTGTTCACCAGCTTCCAACAGCCAGAAGATGGACAAGTGGTGAGAACAGGATAGAGGATATGGAGTCGGTGGGTGGATCTATAACCTCTGTACTAGCCATCGGGGTTCCAAAAAACGCCATACTGGAATAAGTAAAGAAGGCGAGGGAATGAAAAGGGAGAAATCGGGCGCATGAGATCGCAACAGCATTGATGAACTTGCTTCTTGTATTGCAAGCGGCCGACTTGTGGAGTTGTTAACGCGCCGGAACGGGAATAGCCGTGTTGGCCGTCCAAGCGGAATCGCTCACATGACGTACACGATGATAATTTTATGTAAATGCCGTTGGTGTGGTGAGTGTTCAGATTTCATAACTTCAACCAACTAGTTTTACGAGGCTCTTGGGACGCACAACTCAAAGTCCATGAGTGTTGTGCAAGGTCCATCGTTCAAAGGATCAAAGCCTTCCGAGAGAAAGGGGCGACATAATCCGTATGCACACTCTTCAGCACCATAAATTGCACCCTTGTTGATTATTTGCCATGAACATCACAGGAAATTCATTGGGGAGATACCTGGCTTTCCCGTCGGATCCAGATTTGCCAATAGGGCAGACTTATCCGGGACTGGTGTCCATGCCCCTCTTAGAGCTGGTATCCACGGGAATAAAGTTGATGGTGCATATTCAGTGGTCCTGTAGGTACCATGTCTTAAGTTTTTCTTGATCTCGTCTCAAAAAGCAAATTCTCCCAGCTCCTATGGGTACGAAGACGATGAAGACAGTGGGGATACTTTGTACGTTTGCATTGAACACGTTATCTAACACGCCGGTTGACTTGTGGCAGTATCTATACCGGCCAGGGTAAACCATCCTTTCTTCCATTTTCAGCATCTTTTTACGTGTGTCCTTTAAGGTGGACGTGACACAGATTCCTCGAAACTCGATAAAATGCAAGGCAAAGAGGTGGGCAACAAATTGCTCTTGTTTTGATGCAAGTCCTGAACATGAAGGTTCCTAGTCCTGGGGTGGTCACCAAGCTTCAGATCAAGAATGGAAGTTGGGGAACAAGGCATTACAGGTACTTATGCTTCACATAGATCACATCGATCAGCTCAATTTTGTGTCGTAGATCTCACAGGTGACAGGGAAACCCGTCCGCGTCATACGAGGTGCTCCTAGAAAGAATCCTGAACTGTTCAAATATGCGCCGTCTGAAGGGTGAGTCTGACACTACTGATATGCAAGCATTGTGTGACTTTGAAAAAAAGTCTACGATATGATGGACTCTATCGAGTGATACACGTAAAGTCGATCCATGTGGACCATGCAAGAATTTGACTCAAATGTGTTTAGGCCTGGAAAGATGAAGGGGTCACTGGTTTCAAGACATGCAAGTTCTATTTTGAAGTATGGATAGTGTCTTGGATTTCTTAATTCCGTGTTACTGAACTTGTATATCCAGCGATTACCGAATCAACCTCCCCTTCCGGGTCGATATGACTGTTCCTCGAATGCTGCAAGCTCCTCTGAACCGTCTCGCGAAGTAGATCTTTCCACTCCTCTTGTCCTCTCTAGCTGATCGCACTGGCTAGTCATCTCACTCTATGAATTCACCCATCGCCAGCTTTTCGAAATTTGTCAAGCCACCTCGAGAACCTCATGTCCTACGACCTCCATACCGACCTTCCGCAGCGGACATCGCGAAACTCAAATCACATAACAAATCTGTATCCAAATCGCACCTTTTCACACCAAAGCATGCAAACGCCACACCGCATTCACAACAGAGTATTCCGCGATCACAGGAAAAATGGACGCATAACTCCCGGCCCCCATGCCGGCTTATAGAAGCGGATGTAGCCAAGTTGAAAAATCAATCCATCTCCTATTCTTCACCTGGCTATACGAGTTCTGCGCGAGGTATCACACAGCCAAACGAGACACATACTTCCGTTCAAGCTAGATCCGTCCCTCCTGAACTCGGGCCAGAAGCTTCTCCCTCTCCCTCTCCTTCACTGGAACCTGAGAAAATCAACCGTAAGCGGCCATGCGATGTCTCGAGCAACTCTTGGGAGTATGAGCGGTGGCGTAGGGATAGATCGTATGTGGAGTCGGATGAGGAACGTCCCGTGGACAGCGGATCTGATGATGATCGACCGTGGGCAACTGTGAGGGGAAAGCCGACGTTGCCTCCATCATTGGGTTTTAAGAAGAGAAAGATATAATGGGCCTGAAGAAATATAGGGGTATTTAGTGCTCTTATCTTGGACGCGCATCTATGATGACGCTGCATCTAACATTTGCCTTATCGTATATATGTAATAATCGTGTATCTTGTCTATATATCATTCCTCATTAGTGTAAGGGCTTCGACGACTGTATAAAGTTTCTTTTTAATGAGAGAATTTGATTTGGCATATGAGCTCTACAGGAGGTTCAAGTAACGTACAGTCTACGAGATATATATAGATAAATGTAGCCCTGTATGAGCAGGGCTGGTCCACAACGCCGTGTATAGACACGAAAAAAATAACATCACCACAAAAGACAATAAAAATCATAAAGAATCGTGAATGGATGTTCCGGCGACATATCCAATTATTGGACCGAAAAGGGCAAGAAGACTTCCCATAGTCCAGCGGATACTATAGCTCAGGAGATGGCGGAGTCCCGTTTGCATGCACAATAGTCCCATTACTGTTGATCGTCGGCACCTTCTCTCCATTGATTCCATTGAGATGCTTCGCGTCGGCTTTAACAAGGAACTCGGCTGCTTCATCCTCTTCCTTGCTATTCACGTCAATCCTATCCATCTCCTTGATGAAGCTGGATCCCCAGAACGCCGCCGAATACTTATTAACGTACTTGAATAACTTGCGGTGGTTCTCAGCACGCGTCGAGGCGTCCATCGTCACTGCTTCATGTATCGCGTCTGCGACCTGTTGCGAGTCCCACGGGTTAACGACGATGGAGCCGTTCAGACTCTGTGCGGCACCAGCGAACTCTGAGAGGATCATGACGCCTTGTCGGGCTTGTTGGCACGCAATGTATTCGTATGAAACCTGGAGGGGTGTGAGGGAGGTAAGGGTAAGTCAGGAGAAGAGACGTACTAGGTTCATTCCGTCTCTTGTGCTTGAGACGAGGCAGACGTCGCTCGCTGCGTACAGCGCACAAAGTTCATCAAATGGAAGGGACTTATGCATGAAGTGTATGGGCATGAACTCAACGGTGCCGAAACGCCCGTTTATACGTCCCACGAGCTCGTTGACCGTTGACCGCAGGTTCTGGTATTCCTCCACGTCTTGACGTGATGGGACTGCTAGTTGTACTAGCACGACCTTGATCATTTGTCAGTATCTCCTTTGGATTTGAATTTGGAAAAGAGTGATTTTAACCTTGCCGATCCATTCGGGATGTTGTGTCAGGAAAAGCTCGAGCGCATGCAGCTTCTGAGGGACACCTTTGATGTAATCAAGGCGGTCGACTCCGACGATGACTTTGACGCCGCTGAACCGATGCTCAAGCTGAGCAATACGATTTTGTACTGCTTCGCGTTTGAGGTTCTATAAACGAAAGACTATGAGCGATTGCAAAAGCAGTAGGAGGGAGGCGTACATTGACAAAGGAGGCAGGCTCGATACCGATAGGAAATGTGCCAACATGGACAAGACGGCCTTCGAATTCGACACCATTTGGCATAGTGGCGAGACCAAGTATCCGAGTGCACGAGGAGAGGAAGTGGCGTGCATAGTCATAGGTGTGGAACCCGATGAGATCACAAGAGAGGACACCGAGAAGGATTTCTCTCCGCACGGGTAATATTCTACATAGGGGCGATATCAGGGGCGTTCAGGTGATCCGGTGGTCGACTTACCTGTAGATCTCGCTGCTGGGGAATGGCGTATGCAGGAAGAATCCAATCTTGATGCCAGGAAAATCGAGAGACGGCACAGAAGCAGGCGCGTCGCCCTCAATGCCTTCTGTAATCTTGGAAAGCTCCGTCGCAGTAAAGTCACCCTTGTCCTTTCCATCGATCAAACCGCGCAAAAGCATCGGAAGGAGCATAAGATGATAGTCTTGGACCCAAACCAGCGCTCCGGGTGTAAGTTGCGTCCTCACTGCCTCCGCAAAGCGCAAATTCGCCTGCCGGTACGCCAGCCAGTTCTCTTCATCAAAGTTCATCTCGCCGGGATGATAATGGAATAGAGGCCACAAGATTGAGTTGGAAAAACCGTTATAGTGGCGGTCGGCTACATCGTCATCGAGGTATACAGCCTGACAGGAGTATTCCTCCATGAGTCGCTTGTCCACAAGTGGGCGGTCTTTCGGAGGGATAAAGAACCCAGGCCAGCCGATCCATGTGAAGTTGAGAGACTTTTTGAAGCCGGAGAGGGCAGAGACGAGACCGCCCGAGGACATCTTGAAATGGTACTCGCCCGCGGCATCTTTGTTGATGGTGATGGGGAGACGGTTGGATACGACGATGAGGTGGCCGCCCTGCATGATGTGGAAGCCAAGAAGGAGCCTTGGCGAGCAGGGGTCCTGAAGTGATCGGGGGTGAGATATTTATACAGCTCCGGGTGTTGTTCGAAATCCCTCAAACACAGAAAGTGCTCGAAAACACACCCACGACACCAGATTGGGAATGATTATCGGATCGTAACGTCGAAAAACGTGCGATTGTTGTTCGGAGAAATCCCCGAGTCCTGAAGAGGGCGGGGAGGGTGAGATTGTGCGACCTTTATGGAAAGTTTCAGCTTCTGGAGCCAAGGCTATGGTAGATATTCCAGTTCCGGTTTCTGAACGACCACCATGGTCCTTATTCAGGTCTAAATAACAAACCAAGTATATACTGACGCGTCAAACAATCATTACCATTGTTGTTTATGATTGGCAGTGCCAGATATATCCCCGAAAGGCCAACCACAAAGGGTCAGTCCTTCCAGCAGCGGTTTTCCCTCAAACATACACACAAGTACACTGAGAGTAGGTTCATACGGTCCGGCGCAAGAGCATGCATTTTATATTCGACAAGATTACATACGGACAACGGCACCCCGTCCAGAGTTCTAATCGAACAGACCGAAGCCCTGCAGCACACGGTTCAGTCTCAGCATCAAAGGCTAAGAGAGATAGGATTATACCGACCATATCATCATCGGATTCTTCCTCCTTCTCCTCTTCCTTGGCGGCAGCAGGCGCGGCCTCGGCAGCAGCAGGAGCGGCAGCGGCAGCGGGCATAGCAGCGGCAAAGGCCTCAGGATTAGCAAGATACTCCTTGATCTAAAGAAAGAAGAGATGAGAACGAGCACATTAACAGAGGCAACATATCCATCATAAAAAGATGTCTCAGCTATGCATCCTTGAGATGCTCAGGATTTTCAGTGTGTAAAGAATTTATAGTCATGTGGACAAGTCTTCGAGAAGGCGGGAATCTTACCTTCTCAACAGCAGGGAAGCTGTATTCGGTCTCAAGGGCAACAGCAATGAGGTTCTTGTACGCGTTGACGAGGGAATGGGTGACCGATACGATGGTGGGATAGTTGACGGCCAAGGAGATGGCAGCAATAGTCTTGACACCGGACAAGAAGCGGTCCACGAGCTCTGACTCGTCAATATCAAGGACCTCAGGCGAGAACGCATTGCCATTGTCGAAGATCTGAACGACAGTCATACCGTAGGTGAACGGCGAGATGTTGAGCATGTTCAGGAGAGTGGCTTCAGAAGTACCGACGCGTGTACCAGCGGTAACGACTTTGACGTCAGAGACAATTTCAATGGTACCACGAGCGATCTTGGTGGGGATACCGAGGGCCTGGAAGAAGGAGGTCTTGCCCGGTTCCATACCGGTGTTAGAGGCTGGGACAATAACGTCCTTGGGGGCGAAGGCACCAGCACGGGCGGGAGCAGCAACCTTGTTGGCGACGATGAGGTCACGAACCTCCTTCAATTCTTTGTCGGTGAAGACGAAACCGACATTGCCCTTAACATGGGGAAGCAGACGCTCATACTGAGGTTGCTCGGCGAGGATAGTGCGGAGAGCACGGCGGACCATGGTGTTCTTGCCCATAAGGACGACACCCTTGCCGCGGAGAGCAACACGAATTTGGTGCATTTGGTTAGAGCCGACGTTGTCGACATTGACAATGAAGATAGAGGCTAGAATCAAGATTAGATTAGTAAAAGCAAAAAAAAAAAAAAAAAAGTTAATTGAGCGTCACATACAATACTTGGCCAGAAGCTCCCTGAGCTTCACGAAGTATAACTCCTTCTCAGCACGAGTGGCACCCATTGTAGATTTTAGCGAACTGCACAGCATTAGTTTCGACAACTCAGAAAAAAAAAACTGACCAACATACGTGTTTTTTGGCAAAGTATGTAACTAAAAGCCTCCCTATTGACCTCTAGAAAGTAAGTGAATAAATGCAGCCTCATCCACTCAACAATCAACGTACCGAAGTGTGCCAATGGATTTTTCAAGGCAGACAGTCGTGGACAGTGATGAATAGCTGAGCCAGGATAAACTTTTGTGTGGACTGTGACGAATTTAAGGTTCAAACTCAGCTTCGGCTTTTTGCGTTCTGACACGCACATGCTGGCTTCCTACCATAGCCAGAGCCTGCTACGCTAGAAAGATCTGATCGTGCGCCACGCCGCGCCACGAGTGATATACCCTGCTCCTACTCTTTTCATGTCATGGAATGCTGCGATGGTGTAAACCTGCCGTCCGAGCTCGGGACGGACACGGTAGTCTCTCCACTGTATTCACCCACGGTCTCCAGTGCGTTTTTCTCTTGAATAGCACGTTGACTATGGGCTGATAAACGGTTGAATTGACTAGACACCATCCTCAACCCCAAACGTTCCGATCTATTCCCCGGCGTGGGCTACTCGCAGACTCTTCACAATCCATAACACAGAAAGCTATCTCATTTCTATATTGTACATATGTCACCAGACGCATCAGTGGTTATCTTGGTGACGAACTTTCGACGAAGGACGACACGTTTTCAGAATCAGATGCTGTCATTATAGAGCCTCCCTCTCCAACAGCTTCGTCGAGTAATGCGGGAAATACTTCCCTGGAAGCATTTACTGCGCTTTCCGAATTTATCTCTTTCAGGAATTCCACGTCACACCCCAAAAGGCAGTCCCTTAATACCCTTAGACTTCTTTACGGCTCCGTCAAAACACAAGGACAACTACACCTCTTTTCTCCGAAACAACTTACCGAACTAATCAGCCTCTTTGGCACTCTTTCCCTGCCAGACTCTCGAAACGGTCTCATTTACCTCAGCAAACTCGCACCGCATGTTACTCCAGAAGACGACGACGAAGGGCAATGGGACTTTCTTATAGAAGTCGCCCGTGATAAGCAAAAGACATTGAAGATGAAGTTGAATGGCACGGATGGATTCTGGCTCATGCGTGCTTTGTTGACCAAGGTGGTACTGGCGGAAGGCGAGACATCTTTAACTCCAGGTATAGTTCTTGCTATCGCTTCCCTTCTCCCTCGACCGATTTCCTCTTTTTCTCAGGTGACCCGAGGGAACAAGCCCTTTCAGAAGCCACGAAGCACTACCTGCGCATCTGGCGACACGCCTACGACAGTGAAATCCATCTCCCCCTTCTGCAAAAATGGTTTGATTTAGGTACCCAGAAAGAAACAGCAGCGCTCGTCAACCGCCTTTGTCGTGTCCTTGAGCTCCATTTTTATCCTAACTCTCGTCTGATTGAGGTTCTCTGGCGCCTTATCCTGCGCCGCACCTTTCCCCTTGTTCCTGATTTGAAAGCACGCATCCTTGCTATGGTAACAAAGCGCCTCTCGCCACAATTTGCTGAAACGTGTCAAACTCATAAGGAGAAGACAAGTAACAAGTCTAGTTCTTCCCTGTCGTCATTGGCAGAGCGTAGTCATCAGCTAGGGACTCCTGAGCTCAGTAACGCCCTCGGAACAGCCTTGTTCCCCACCTATGCCGCTCCAGGAAGTCGTGATGCCTCCCCCGAGATCAGCTACTGGGCGACCGAACAGGCTCGTCAAGCATTCGCACCTGCCGTTGCGCAAGACGTCCAATGGGGCAACCTCCTCCTACTCGCAATACATCAAACCGAGCGCTTGAACTTACCCTCACCACTGATGCAGGCAAAGGAGGACACATCCGTTGCTCCCGAGACGGAGGAGGAAGTGACAGGAGATTGGCGCCCAGTTTTAGTCTTAAATGTGCTGGAGCGCGAGACTGGTGGGCGAGGATGCGGTAAGATTCTGGCACCCGATAGAAGGGAGAGCGTGCAGGGTGTTGTGAGGCCTCTGTGGCGGACATGGAAGGCAGGCGATGATGAGACGCGTTTTATCAATGTCGCAACCTCTCGTCCTATTGTAGCTGCATTCTTCCGTCTTGCGGCGAAAGTGCTCGACGGGTCACTTACGGACGCATGCTACCGTTTCTGTGTGAAGCATGGTTTGTTTCGGGGTGGCGAGAAGCTTGCGGTCGAAGCTATGCACAACTGGGCGGATCTGAATGCCGCATACGTGTTGGCTGTTGCTGCGTGTCGCGGGGTGGGATGGCGGGCCGCCTTTGAGGAGACGCAGATCTCAGGAAATAGGGATTTGGTGCTCACAACGCTGTTTGTTCATTATGTGTTGACGGATTTAAGAGTCGGGTTTCAGGTCTATAGGTATGCGGTGCAGAAGGGGTATAAGCTGGGGGAGAGGCCGGTGCATATGATGGGGATGAAGCTTGCGACACCTAGGACGTGGCAGCTTGCTGTGCCGCTCTTGGAGCGTCCTGGGATGTCGAGACAGAGGCAGGAGGAGCTGCTTGTTGCGATTCTGCGTGTTCTCCAGACGGAACGGAAGCAGTATGTCGATCCTAAGCTTGTCAAGATATTGGGTGACGCGTTGTGTAGGCTGTATGAAAGCACACCTCCGCCTAATAAGTCCAAGTATCCTATACGGTTTTTCTTCTCTATTATGATCGCCTCGCAACATCCAGCTCGTGCCATCGCTATTGTGGAATCCATTCATCGTAATGCTCCTTCGTCTTTCTTCACGACACGCCTTCTGCTCCGGCTTATGCGTACACTGGTCCGGTACCGCCACATCCACCTTACGCGCCGTGTTCATCAACTCATCTCTACGGATCCTTCTAAGGCGCGCGCTGCAGCTGATTTCAGACGGAAGATGACGTTCAGCCTTGCTCGTGCTGGCGCTTCTACGGCCGCGAAGTGCGCCTATGGGTATGGTATCAATTTAAAGAAGGATAGAGTGTGGCGGACCCCTCGTGAGGCAATGACACATGCTGTCAAGTTCAATGCACGCACTCCGTCGGCCAAGCACACGCTTCCTATCATGTCGATTCTAAATCGTGCTCCTACGCACCCTCCGACCATTGAATACGCTGCGACACTTCTTGTGCGTGCTCATCGCGCCTCTGCGGCCCGCAAGGTTCTGGAGCAATCTCTTCCGCACCTCAATAGTAAGACCCTGACGACAATCGGGAACACTATCCTCGATGGTTTGCTCACAAGGCATCTTCTTCGGAATGGACGACTAGTACGGCATCTACTACGCACGAAGGAACGGATGGAAAAGACTTATGGGTTTAAACCGGATCGAGTCACTATCAATATCATGATCAAGAGTCTGCTGCGCTGGCGTGTGGTGGTCGATGCATTCAAGATCAGAGGGCTATTCGACCACATGGTGCGATGCGGGTACCCGGCGTCGGAACAGTGGATGACACCAGGCGCTAGTGTGCCGTTTGGGACGTCCGGAGTCAGCATGAAGATTCCAGATGTGAATGAGAAGATCATGTTCGAGAAGCATGTGCGACCATTGTATAAGATGTTCATTAAGGCGATGTTTGCGCGGGGGGATGGACCAGCTGCGAGAAAGGTGGTGGGCATTTTAAGGGAAGAGGAGGGCAAGGCAATAATGAAGAATCGGGAGTGGAGGCAGGCGCAGTGGGACGGAGTGCAGAGGAAGAAGGCGGGTATTGTGAAGGGTCTGGAGAAGAATAAGCACAAGAACTAGTGCCGTGTAATACTGATATCTCGTTCAGAATCATGAATTAGTGACGCGTTGTTTGGCTGGTTGGAGTAAACAGGTAATCAGGCCCTGGTGACGTGCATCTAGTTTCCATTTCCATTTAAATCTCGTATCACGCGATTATTTTTCTTCTTACATCCATGACAGTCTTTTCGCGCCTGTTACCATCTCTTGCAAGTGCCTACGGGCTCCAATCCAGTAGGTGCGCCACAATAGTTGAACTGCATATCTAGCTGACTGTCCTAGTTTTTGCTCTGGTCTTCGTACCTCAGCAGAATGAGAAATATTATGACCTTTGTGGTGCCCTTGGATTCCTCTCTACGACATTTATCTCGCTCTACTACCCCTCTCTCAAGGCTAAGTTTATCGATGGCATCCCTGGCCCGCTTCCGGCCATTTCAAGCTTTGCTCCGAGGCAATTACTTCTCAGTGCCGCTCTGGGTATCTGGACTGCCCGCCTGGGAAGTTTCTTGGCTCTTGTATGTATCACTTTTCTTGAAACACGTCCCCTATATGATATTATCTGCGACAGCGCGCCGTTAGAGCCGATGGAGACTCGCGGTTCAACGAGTTCAAGAGACAGCCCGTCAAATTCACCGGAGCTTGGATTGCCCAAGGTCCGTTTCTTCGTGATCTATATCACCACCAACGCCACTGATGTAAATACAGCAACGTGGGTCTCCCTTGTCGGACTTCCCGTCTACCTATGCAACACACTTCAGCCTGCGTATCTCCATCCAAGCCTTACCCCGCGTGACTATGCTTCCCTCGCGCTCTTCGCCGGCTCCTTCCTCTTTGAAGTCATCGCGGACCAACAGAAGACTGCTTGGAGAAGCGCCAAGGATCGCAAAGAACACGACGAAAGCTTCATCACCAACGGATTGTGGAGCATCAGTCGGCACCCGAAGTATGTATATCTACCCTCGAATCGGTTCTAAAGCATGGATGGTCACATAAACATTAACAGCTACGTAGGCGAAGTAGGAATCTGGACTGGCATTTGGGCGCTGTCGACCACTTCACTCCAAACTGCCGCTTTCTCGCGTGGTACTGTCGCCCTCGCCATGCTCAGCCCTCTCTTTACGTGGTTCCTGACTCGTCATGTATGCTTTTCAATGTTGCACTATCTCCTCATGACCTCGACTTTTCAGGTGTCGGGTGTTCCTCCTCTTGAGCGTGCAGCAGACAAGAAGTTTGACGATGATCC